>JASDQU010105577.1:84228-120920 GCA_032191745.1 Picea mariana
GATGACATGCTTGTTGCAGGGTCTAATATGCAGGATATAAATGTGCTCAAGAATAAATTAGCCAATTCATTTGCGATGAAGGATTTGGGTGCTGCAAAGAAAATCCTTGGTATCAGAATAACAAGAGACAGGAAAAATCACAAACTGACATTGTCTCAGAGTGAGTACATAGAGAAGGTGTTAGAGAGGTTTAGAATGTAGAATGCAAAACCAGTTAGTACACCTTTGGTGAGCCATTTCAAATTAACTAAGGAAATGTGTCCCAAGACACAGGAGGAGATACAATACATGTCCAAGGTCCCTTATTCATCAGCAGTTGGCAGCTTGATGTATGCAATGGTTTGTACAAGACCAAATATTGCACATGCAGTGGGAGTTGTAAGCAGGTATATGAACAAGCCAGGTAAAGAACATTGGGTGGCAGTAAAGTGGATTCTCAGGTATTTGAGAGGTACTACTAATCATGCATTATGTTTTGGAGGTTCAGACACTTTTCTATAGGGATATGCTGATTCAGATATGGCAGGTGATAAAGACAGCAGGAGAAGCACCACAAGGTATGTTTTTACTATAGGTGGAACAACAATAATTTGGATTTTGAAACTACAAAAGGTTGTTGCAATTTCAACAACAGAGGCAGAGTGTGTTGCTGCTACGGAGGAATTGGGAAAGAAGCAGGAGAACAATAGGTTGCACTATGATAGTCAGAGTTCCATTCACCTTGCAAAGAACTCATCCTTCCATTCGAAGACTAAGCATATACAGTTGAGGAACCACTTCATACGATCCGCCTTGGAAGATGGACAATTGAAGCTAGAAAAGATATACACTAGCCAAAATCCTGCAGACATGTTAACAAAGGGAGTAACCAGGGAGAAATTGAGTTCCTGCTCAGTTTCAGTTGGTCTTCAAGAATGAAGATGAAAATGAGAAATTTTCCAGGTCCAAGAAGGTTCAGGGTCCAGCATATACAGCAGTGGTGGAGTTGTTGAGATCAGTCTCCAAGTGGGAGATTGTTGGTTGTGGAGCCTGATTATCTTCTTGATTCAGAGGTCCTTGCTTTCAACCGTGTTTATACCCCATGAAGTATGTACACTCTTCCACGCGGGGGAGTGCAGAGGGGGGTTACCCCCTCTGTGGGGTCTGGGGGGCTATCCCCCCGGCTGGGGAGTCTGGGGGCAAGCGGGCCCCCAGCGGGGGTTCCAGGGCGAAGCCCCCAAAGCAAAAATTGCCTTGTAAAAGTATATTGTAATTTCATTGTAAATCTGGACCGTTCATTATAAGGTCGCAGATCTAATGGTAGAGATTATGTTAGGGTTTTCTGCCCTAGAAGGCAACCCTCTTTTATGAGGGAAATGTATCGCGGCTATGGTTGATGGTGAATATTGTATTCTGAAAGAGGAGACTGTGAGAGAAAGAAGAGGAAGTTACAGCGGGTTTTGCTGTAGGCTGTATCCCTTCATTTGTTGGATAATAATAAAGGAAGGACCTGGCAATTTCTCTGGTGGATGTAGCCCACACTGGGTGAACCACGTAAATCTGTGTCTCTCTTGTATTGTGTGTCTTCTGTGTTTTGTTTCTACATTTGTTTTGTTTTATTGCTCCGCGATCCTATTTTTTCTAACAGAAATTTATAAAGAAATAAAATAGGGAGTTTTAAAACTAGAGAGAAATTTCAAGATCAACGACAGGAAATTTACAAAGAAAGAAATGTCCCAGCGACAGAGGATCCTCACAAAATAGCATGGAGTTTAAAAAAAATGCGTCTCTAATACCACTGAACACAGGCTTGTGAATAAAATCCAGAGTAGTAAGTGTATTATTCATGTTTAAAGTGTGGAATTTATACAAATAGCTAAAACAAGGGAGACGATTCAGTATCTGTAACTAAATAACAGAAAATAAACTAAAGGTTAACTAACACAATCCCATAGGATTATTTAACAGGTTTCTCAAACCTATATTTCAATCATCTGTGCACTATTCTCTTTGTAGACTTCATGTTTACCAAATCTCTCTAAAGCTCTTCTTCTCTTCCAAAGCCACCAAAGGCTTCAAAAACCATCCGTGATTCTCGATGTGGCAGCAATGTCTTGGCAATAATTCCCACCAATTTCCAACACAATTCTGTGTTCAACAAAACCACTCTTCACTTAGACAGAATCTTCAACACCCAAAGTTACCACTTTTTCAACCACTGCTAAATTTCTCTTTAGGACTATGATTATTTTCTTCTATCTCTTTAACCTTAAGCGGTCTTCCTTTGATTTCTTCTGCGATATCTAATGCAATCTATTATGTTTTCTTTGCAAAGATATCCTCTATTTCTTCTTTATATTCCCTATCCAAATTCAAACTCTTTTTTTTATGATTAGCCTCTTCTAAGACATTTATCCTTTCATTCATTCACTTTATAAAATACTTGTCAAATATTATATCTTCTCTGGATATCTTCTTCTGAGGTGTCTACTATAAGACTTTGCTTTCAAAGATCTCAATTATTGCTTGCTTCTCTCTGCCCTCATCATCATAACGATACAAATCTCTATGGTAATTTCCATCAGTTTACAACACAATTCTGCTTTAAGCAAAACAACAACTACCATTCAAGGAAAACCCCAATAGCAGGAACATGATCCTTATACCGTCTCTCGTAGGAACACAAACTAGGCGCAAATTATTAGAGATAATGCCTAATTAATTCTACATACTAGAGTTTAAGGATTGGATTGGGTTTGTTGGAGGATGTTGAGAAATTCTCTCAACCTCTCCCTCAAAGAGTGGAATAAGTTGGATCTCACAACACTTATTTAAGAGTGATGTATCTCTGTTTATTGTGTGCAATAAAAATTATCATATCTGTGTTTATGTGATATGGCTTCTTGCCATATTCTCAATTTGGTATCAGAGTGGAGAGATATGGGATTAACTCCCTTACGATAGGACCTAGGAAAATGAGAATAGTTTATTTATTTGTTGTGTGAAATAATAGTTACAATAGTGTGTTGTTTTGCGTATTAATTTATTGTTGTGGGGATCTAAAACGTGCATGCTCATTTTTTTGCTGAGCATAATTATTTTAAAAATCGTTGATACCGAGGAAGAGATTGATGCAAGGGGAAACTAGCTGCAAAGGTTGAGATCGTTGCTGGTGAAGATCACTGTGCATACAATGTGTCTTTCCTTTAAATTAAGAATCCATGCATGCAATAATTGTTGTCCATATTCGCGCAGATATGTGTGTGAACGAATATTTCTGTGCGCTTGTGTAAAAGAGACATCATTTAATGTGTGAAGAGTTATAGCTGCCAGGGTTGCCATGACCTACTTAGTGGTTGAGTGTTTAAATATATGTTTTCCAATCAGTTGAGACATTGCAGCTTCCATTGAGTGTAGGCCATGCACACATCACAACAATTTTCAACAATTGTTTGCAGGACTTAACAACAAAGGAACCTTGTTGTTGCGTATGATTGAGAAGGGAGATCCACCGATGTGATCATATCCAATTGTTTCTTTCCACTATCTACATATTGTCGTTCACCTGAACCTGTCGACCCTTGAATTTATCGGTGTCGTAAATGTAGAAGGATTGATTTCATTGCAGGGCATGCCATTAGACAATCCGTAGAGTGCCCACAAATTTATATGCCAATGGCTACAGGATTCCATAGATTGTAGAAAGTACGACAGGTTGTCGCCAATATTCATTGTTGCCAACCATCTTGCCTACGAAGACTTCATAGTTGACAAAGGTAAAAAATATACCCAAAATTTATGAGCAACATATGACATTGACATGATCAGTTGCAAAATCATGAGGGCCGATTGACCAACTGAATAGAATGTTACCTCTAATTTACTGCAATAAATATGGGAAAACTTTTGAATTTGAGTTGCTGAAGGTTTACCCCATGGTGAAGGAAAAACAAAAGATTCCAATTGGTTGGAAACCACCGTAGAAGGTCTACCTGCTTTTCTACATATATATGTGTGTGTATGCGCGTGCGTGTAAGTAAGTGTGAGTTATAGTCTAGTTTGAGAGATTGTGAATTGCATGAATGTATTGAATATTGTATGAGATCTTGGAGTTTGAAACACACTGAGTCTAGTCAACTCTATGTGTATGAGTAAAGATTGTTAGAATTGACTACTCTAACAACTTGCACACCTAGAACAAATATCCAAGATGATGGATTCAGATATTGTGTGTGGGTGTGTTATTTATGTGTAAAGGAAAAAATAAATTCTTGTTACTTGATATAAGCTGGCAAGTTTCAATAACAACGATTCTTATGAGGTCCTCTTGTATGATCGAATTGTGAACACATTCAGTATCGAGACCACCTTCCTAGAAACTGATGGACGAGCCAAGATTGCTAATATTGTTGATCTTACAAGTTCAACATTTATACTTTAAATTAGTTGAATGGTAAGCTCAAATAAGAGGATGAGAAAGAGCACAGTCCAAAGGCATCAAAGTGTGTGTAGGTGTTGATGAAGACCATGCCAAACAAAGTTAAACTGTTGTAACATTTTTTGTTATGTAATTTGTGAAGTTTTGTAATGTAGGCATTAACAGGGGGTGTTAGAATAATGCCTAATTAATGCTACATACTAGAGTTTAGGGATTGGATTGAGTTTGTTAGAAGATGTTGAGAGATTCTCTCAACTTCTCCCTCCAAGAATGGAACAAGTTGGATCTCACAACACTTATTTAAGAGTGATGTATCTTTGTTTATTGTGTGCAATACAAATTATCATATGTGTATTTATGTGATATGGCTGCTCTCCATATTAATTCAGTATTACAGGGTATTTCCATGAAGAATTACAGGGTATTTGCTTGAAAAATCATATTAATTCAGTATACTAGACAAGGAGAGACTTTGATATCCATGTTTGCTACTATGCTTATATGTGGTGTTATTAATCTTAGAACACACATCCGTCTATTGCAGTGAATATCAAGGAAAGCTTTTCAGGTTGTCAATGACAAAATAAAGGCCAAATGCATGAAGTATTTTGAAAAGGTTTTAACACTAAATAAAATAGACATGAAGCCATCAATACATTATAAAAGTTTAACAGTTTATAAAGTTACCTTATTATAATAAATATGTTCTTAAACCTCAAAAGAAGATTAAGATTGTTTAAACAACGTAATTCGAAACGACTTTTTACAACAACCACAATTAGTTCCGGTAAGATCTCTGATTTTGCCTCTGCCTGCGTGAAGACAAAGAAAAACCTACACCAGAATTTGCAATCCGTCAAAAATAGTACAAATTTTGTTCGTTTGCGTTACTTAACACATGTCACATTCATATAAATATTGTACAATTGTTGCAAAGTACGGATGGGATGATATGCAGTATGGCAATACAACGATCTTGAACAAAATACAAGCACGACAACAATATTAACCGGAAGCATAAACTAGCACAGCCACTAACTCGTGGCTGGTGAACACCAAAAAGAATCGGCTGGTAATCTCCGCGCAGTAAAAATCTCCCCCATAGTTAAAAAAAACCTAGTTAAAAAAAACCTTAATTGACACAGAGAAAAACGTCAGGTTGAGGAAAATCCATGGTGTAGTAAATAGTTAAAAAATAATCCTAATTGACAAAATAAAAACGCTAGGTCTAGGAAAATCGATGGTGGAGTAAATAATGTAGGTTGTGAAAACTATGGAGCAAATGATGTAGTAAATAATTTGATTTGTTAATATTTTAAACTGTTGAATTTGGTGTTAATATTTTAATTTTTGTTAATCACTTATGTGACAATTAGTTAGCTATCAAAGTAATTTTTAAATATGATTAGGTAAATGTAAAAAAGTAAACACATAAACGGATGTATTTATAATAGCTAGGAAGTTAATTATTGAAATCACAACAATTTATTTTGTGTAACTACTAAGAATATTCCAGCCATATTTAATCATGTCCATAAAAAACTTATTAAGCACTAAACCCCTATTAAATCTGCCCATTGTCAATAAGTGTACACCTTTCGGCGTAATAAAAAATAACAGTAATAGATTGACCTTAGAATGAGCTGAATGGGCTAATGCTGAGTTCAACGATTCCCCAGAGTCACCCCAAACACTTCTAGGAATTACCCTTGAGAGCTGTTCACCGAAGTGTTGGGGAGAACTCCAGGAGCGTTAAACAAGTTATGACAATATCTGATTTATGTTGGCATCGCAGAGACAGAACAAGATGAGCTGAATGGGCTAATGCCGAGTTCAACGACTCCCAGAGTCCCCACAAACACTTCTGGGAATTACCCTAAAGAGTTGTTCGCCGAAGTGTTTGGGAGAATTCCAGGATCGTCAAACAAGTTATGACAATAGTTGATTTGTGCTATCTTCTATTTATCCCTCTACTACGATTACAATTAACGGAATGACTAATATCAACAGTAGAATCTGGTTTTATAATGGTAAATGCATACTAAGGAATCAAACAGAAGTTGAAAGAAGTTCTCTAGGTCAGGGTCATGTCCGGCGTTTTCGACTTTGCTTCGCGAGAATTTATCCGCGGAAAATGCTTTCACCTGAAATAAAATCAGGACCTCATGATCTTCTTTTCTATTGTTTTCTGGCTGATCAATTTACTGAAATGTCGGCACCCTGCAATGACTGGTCTTATCCTAAAATGTACCGTACAGGACAAAAAACAAGATTCCCTTCTATTCTTACCGGGAAGATGCTCTGATTTAATCTCCGGAAGATGTTCTCATTCAGGTGCAGTGCATTTAGCTTGAATATGTTTATATCCAAGAAGTTTTCAGCTTAGTTCTGATTCAAGTGCAGTGCAGCTAGCTCGAATAATTTTGCATGGATAATTTTGATACCGGTAGTTCAAATGACCATAAATCTCATGCAAAAGTTTGCTCAAGCCATCAGTGTGAGAAATGTAGACAGTAGTATGTGATGAGGGTTCAAATCTATTAAAGGGTTCAAAGAAATTAGATTTGTACAACCTTGAAGAATCGTCAACATGTATTGAAGCTATTACAATAGATGAATCCTTTAGATCTTCGATTACAACATCTAACGTAAAAAATCAACGATTTTATCCTTACTTGAATAATTAATTTGAAAAATTGAAAGAAAATTAGTTACATGAGCAACACCATATAATACAGTGTTAATTTTCCCATTGGGAAGATCCATTATTGTTGCTCCTACAACATACGGAGAAATATCACTAAAAAAAATCTATCATGTTGTACAATCATCAAGACTGGAGAAAAAATCCCTATTATTAGGCATATGATGGGCATATGATGAGAGGAATTTCATTCTAAAATCCACTCATAGTTAGGCTGACACATGATTGCAAAAGGAGGACGAGGTTTAGAAGAAGTAAAAGAGGAGGACGAGATTTATAAGAAGTAAAAGAGGAGGAAGAATCCAACTAAATATTGTGCTTCTTCATGGCCACTTCCAATGTTTGCATCCTCCTCTAACAATGTGTATCAAGATTCCCGTGTTTTCCACAAAAGGAACAAGACCTAAGTGGAATCCTCTCTTTTGACTTGGCTACCTTATGAGACCTCAAACGAGAAGGTGTCATTATATGACACTGACATTCATTGGTTATTTGACTCCTTTGAATTACTTCTTGGAGGGTTTGAAGCCATTTTTGTTGTCAGCAAACTATGGTTTCTTCTTAGAACTTGTATAAGCATGCCTATTTGTAAGAGATTTTCTCACTCATGTGTTAATTGTTCACAAAAAAGCTCAAAAGACGGAATTTTATAAATTGCTCCTAATGCATCTCTAGTGGTACAAAATGTAAAGACAAAAATATCAAAAGGATCTTTGACCTTGGAAAGAATAGCATGCTTTGATGATCACATGGCTTAGTGATATGACAATCACTAATTTGAATTATTAAGAGTTTGATTTTTTTAAAGGATTCAATTTGTGGAAATTATAATGGATAAAGAGTGATGAGCTAATTTCCAACTAGTGATCATGAATCGAACTTGTTTTCCTAAATATATGTTCAAACTTTAGCCATGCTTTTTGTGATGTGTTATGGAACTGAATATGGAATTTTAGGTCTTTGGAGATTGACTTTTCAATAAGGTCTCTTGCATCATCATTACAATTTAGTCATTTCTCTAAAAGATCTCAATTTCTAACAGTGTGGAATCTATCCTAAGAGTGATTTGATATACAATTTTAGTTGTAACTGTATCCTCCATCTATGATTTCCAGGAATAATAATTGGTCATGGTCAATCAAAACCTCATGAGTAACCATTTTACAAAATTAGAAATGTAGAATTAGCCAAAATAACCTATACCATTGTATATATTATGAAAACATAGCTAAATTAAAACAAAATAAAGGGGGGTGAAGACAAATTCTATATGATGAAGTTACGCCCCTTGAATGCTGCAAAAGTGAGGATGATCCCTATTTTTCTATAAAAAATCAAGTTTCACTACATCAAAATACAAAATAAACTAAAATCAACTATGTCACTACATAGAGCATTGAAAAATACATACTCTAAAAAATGTGACACTAGAATCTATGTATGTATGGTGAAGTTAACTCTATTTGAAACCTACCTCCAAAATCCAAGTCTTAATCCTTCCAGTGGGGAGGGAATAGTCTCACATGTCATAATTTGATTGGATACTAACTAGGAAGTTAACTATGTAGATAATATACATTGACTGAGAAGAGAATTTTGTGTTGAATATACCTACTATTTCGATGTGGTAGTTTACTGGGTTTCCACATGTCAAACTTCTTTTTTGATGTGTAGTGGGTGTCCTATCATGATGTAGCAATTGTTAAGGTGGTGTAGTAATACATTTAGAAGGGATGCTTAAGTGGTTGTCTAAGTCAAATTGTCCCACTAAGTTGGTTGGAGACCTAGAGGACACATCCTCAAAGTGGGATCCATGGTCCACTCTCAATCAAAAGGGAGGGGTGGTCGATGGTGGTTTTTAAAGAATTAGTGGGGAGAGGTAATGGCTGCAACAAAATTACAAGGTGGCTATAAAATAGAGTTGGTAAAGGGATGTTGGTGGTCGAAAAATTGGGGGCACTTGTTTAGGAAACAAGGAAGACAAAAAATGCAACTAATGCTAGAAAAAGGCCCTATATATCATAAAATGAAAAAATATAATCATAAATATCTAATAGTTTAAAAATAATGTTTTTTTTTTGTTGAAATTTCAAAGTTAAAAAAGAAAAAAAGAAAAAATCAATAGAAAAACTTAGAAAACACCCAATGATTGAGAACAAGAGTAGATTTAGAGCATCCAAATGCTAGTTTCCGTGAAAAAATTAGTGTTCTTAGATGATTTGGCCACTCTCAACTTAACCATGCAATCAAAATTCTCTTAAAATCCAAAAAAATGCGTGGATATGAGAAGTTCCCACGTGGTTAGGTTGGAAAAGGACCTATAATCTAGATTGTTCAAGACTCAAGGTTTTTCCTAAACCATTCTAATACATTGTGAGAAAATGTAGATGGCCATTTGATCATAACAAAATAAAAAACTCACAATTGACACAAGATATAGATGATAAATCCGTTGAAAGGGAAACATCCATGAAGAAAATGGGAAACTCTTAATTATTTCTTTGTTAACCCTTTTATGGGAGAGTGCACAAAGTTGATGGAAAAAGACGTGACACCGAGGTGAGAATGAACACACTCATGTAGGAAAGCATGCATGTTTCTAGGAATGCGTGCATGTTCCTTATGTGACAGGCTTAAAAAACCATGAACCTCCACTCATCATGCGACATAGGATCATTCCTAGGAATGTGTGCATGTTCCTAAGAACATGTATATGCTCCTAGAAATGCATGCACTTTCCTATGAGGAATGTGCACGTGTTCCTATCGAGCCCAATAAAAGTTCCTGTGACACGATTTTCGGCCATATTGACCATCATGCGTCTCATTTGAGGAGATATTCAGAATATTTAGAGGAATTTTCTTCACTAAGCGTCCACAAGATCCTAACACCATATCGGAGGAATCCTAGGTATGTATTTTTTTATTAATTTTTGTTTGTTTTTTTAATTTTAAGCTATTTAATTGAATGTAAGTTAATTAAAAAAATCAACCTGATTTATATAAACTCCCTTTCTAAATTTCAATAGAAATATTAAGATGGAACGTGGACACAACCAAAAGTCCACACAACCATAGAAAGGCATAGAAAACCCCAACCCACAACCAACAAACATAAACACAAAAATTGATGAAGGACTGACCTCTTTGACATCAATAGTCTATGACTTAAGGAGTACAAGAGAGCCTGACCGATTCTCATTCACTAATTCATTGGATACCATTGTATCATCCATTATAAGTGCCCAAGGGAAATTAACTAGTATTTCTAAATACAGGGATAGGATTTTTTACTATTACAGGATCGACATCGATAAAAACCATGTTAGAGACTTGAATATTACGAAACAAGATTTGATGTCACTATTTATTGATCCTAGAACCGTACTACAACCACAAGCCAAGACAAGACATATTTGTATGGATTGGTGCATCCACTAGCAATTTGAGGATAACTGGATGGATATATGGTTCATGGTGTTCGACAAACCTCCCTACAATAAAAAAGAGGTGCCTCTATATTTTCTGAGGAAATTATGGGCATAGTTTATTTTTGGTCACCATGTCAAATGCTTTGACATTGGTGAATTCTAGGGGGGTGGGTCTAGTGTCAACACATGATAGAGAGCATGCTAGGCGTGACCCTATGCTAGGTTCTCATCCTCCTAGGAGTAGGTGTAATCCCCCTTCTCAACATCCTCCCATTACATAAGGCACCCAATAGAAACAATTATATATATCACTGTGGACTCGAAGAGTGGTGCAAGATGGGAGTTTTGTAGCACTATATCGATAAGAGGTGCCTAATGGTGTGATCCATATTTATGAGTGGAATTAAATGAAACACATATTTATAACATTAACACAGATATACAAAATACAATAATAGAGATATTGGGGTTTATTCAATAAACAAATATGTTGGAACTGTAAAATGAAGAATGAAAACAATCTTGCTCGAATGGTGGTATCTAGTCTTTGAGAAGAGATGTGGAGGCTACACACACTCATATGAGCATAGTACAATGAGGCCTCCAGGGATTTTTAGCATCAAGAGGTAAACCAAAAACCCTAGACATTCAAAAACCTAACCCTAGGAGATGAAGTGCCAAAAGTCATGTGGGCCCTGATGAGGTAAGTTGATACATAAACTTCTCGGAGTTGTAATTTTTGCATACAATCTTCGTTTTAGGTGTAGTATACCCTGCTAGAGTGGTATATCTGAGGATTAAAAAATATTTCGTTAAAATTTGAATCTATCTACATTGTGGTTAGGGAGGGCGCAAAAAACATTGTTTAGGTCCTCAAAACGGCTCTGAAAGTTTAGGACTCAAAAGGATAGAAAATAATTTCCAAGATGAAAGTTCTATGTGATCCATATGGAAGAGGTGGGTGGCCACCGATATCCATATTGATTAATCCTCCCTCCTTAGGAAGCAATGGTCTCCATTGTGTTGAGTTCCCCCATCATATGAGGAAATTTTTGTTGAATTTGTCCTCGGGTGAGCAACTTGTCTTAGTGCAGGAGCTACCATGTTTTGACAACCTGATAAAGTTGAATTTTATATTAGTGAGTTCCCTTGACCTGTGTATCCACGATATGATTAGTAGATGCATTTTCCAAGCCTGTCGATGTCAATTTTTCTTCTATCTATGAGGTTTCCAAAAAGGGTGGAAAGTATGGCTGAAGGAGGTCCACATTAAACATTGGGTGTAAGCCGAGGAAGGGGGGAATGCTGATGTCAAATGAATTGTCACCCAAAACATTGGTGATGGTTTAAGGTCCATAGCGGAGTGGATGAAGATTCTTATTGGGTCCTCTAAGGATTTATTTTGGAAAGCACAACCAAACTTTATCATCCACCTGAAACTTGTGTGGCACCCAGTGTTGATCATGACACTGCTTGTACTTGATATTGGACTTCTGCAAAATATCCTGAACCTGTTGGCGGATGTGCTAGATTCATTTAATGAAACATGTGTCTTTGTCGGCTTCAGTTTGTACATGGGATGATTCTTCCTGTCTGGATGCAAGGGGCAATGCAACATCCATGGGACCCAATGGTTGAAATTCCAACCCCACCTAAAAGGGGCCGTGTTTGGTTGAGATATGTATGGATTTTTTGTAATGATGATGAAAATAGGGAAGACGCTCATCCCATGTGCATGGATTCTTGGAATTGTACATGTGAGAGATATCCACGATCATCCTATTGACGACCTTGATTTGGCCATCCATTTGGGGGTGGAAGGCCATGGATTTAGTGAGATTCGTGTGTAGCCATGGCTAGAGGCTCGACGATAATGTGTTAAGGAACCGACTGTCCCAATATGAGATGATGGTTTGTGGTATTCCAAAATCTACCCACACTTATTCAAAGAATATCTTGGCAGTGGCCTTTACAATGATGCTCTTCTTGCAGGTGACCAAAATTGCCATCTTGGAAAATCAATCAACCACCACGAAGACATAGTCATTTCCCTACTTGGTTGAAGGAGGGCCTGACATGTAGTCCATCAATATGGATTCCCAGATCCCAATGGGAGTAGGTAGAGGGGTGTACATGGCTTGTTTCTTAATGGTCGGCTTGGTAATGGAATAGGCCATGTAGGACCTGATATACTTGTTGACATCCTATCGGAGTTTCCACCAATAGAATTGTTTTTGCAACACTACCATTGTATTTTCTATGCCGAAGTGTCATAACACCAGACTGTAGTGAGATTCCCAAATTAGCTTCGCTTTGTTGCTTGATGAAACACATAGATGGCCTTGATGGGACGACAACCTGTCCTGGAGATGAAGATAATTGACAGTTGTGTTTGGGCCTAGCATATGGTAGGTAGTGGAAAATTCAGGATCACTCTCATAGAGTTGGGGCCATATGGAGATATCATGTCCGCAGAAGTGTAGCTCTGTGGTTAGTGCTACAACTAGAGGTCGGTTGAGGTAGTCAACAACGCGGTTGGTGCTCCCTATCTTATACTTGATGTTGAGATGGAAATGTTGCAAGTATGTCGACCATTTATGATGTTGGTCATTTTGGAATTTACCTTATGTCTTCATGAAATGAAAAGGCTTATGATCAGCGTGGATGAATTTATCCTTCCCGATAATCTAATTCCTCCACTGGCGCCAGGATTGTACAATGGAGTACATTTATTTATTGTAAGTAGGGTACTTACAGATAGTGTTTGATATCATCTCACTATGATAAGCCGTGGGATGTCCATGATCAGTGAGAATTTCACCCCCAACATAGTTTGAAGCATCTATCTCAATCTCAAAATACTATTTCAGGTTGGGTAATGAGAGGATTGGGTTTGAGCACAAGTGATGATTCAAATCATCGAACGTTTTTTGTTGCGACTGGCCCCACACAAATTTTTCCTTTCCACCACCCCTGGTCACTTGGCTAAGGTACCATGTAATGTGGGAGAATACTAACATGAACCTACGATAGAAATTGGCAAGGCCTAAGAAGATATGAAGCTTAGTGAGTGTGGTCGGGGATGGCCAGTCATAGATGACCTACATTTTGGGTGGATCAACATGCACCCCATGCTCATCAACAATGTACCCTAGGTATTGGAAATTTTTCATGCTGAAGGAGCATTTTTCCAAATTTTCATATGGCTTTTGTTGTTGTAGAGTGCACATAACGTCTTGAATATTTTGCAAGTGTTCCTCCCAATTCTTGCGAAAGATGAGGATGCCATCCAAATATGCCACCACAAAATAATTGGTGAAATTCTACAAGATATCGTCCATCATCCTCATGAAAGTTGTTTTCTCATTTGTCAAACCAAATAGAATGACCATCCATTTAAAAAGACCTTCTTTTGACTTAAACGCAGTCTTACATACATTTGTTTGTTCTATTGGGACCTAGTGGTAGTTAGACTTCATATCAATCTTACTGATTTATTTATCTCTGTTCACATGGTTAAGGAGATCGTCAATTCGGGGAATTGGGTATCGGTTCTTGACTATGACTCTATTTAGGGCCCCGTAATCAATGAAAATTCTCGAAGTCCCATATTTCATCTGCACAAGAATGATTGGGATTCATGACGCAAACCCCCACCTCAACAGGGTCTGCTGACCTCCCAGTCTTTGGATCTTACACTCCTAAAGACCCCAGGTCCTTTTCTATGCTTCACCTGCACGAACATGCACTAGATGCGAGCTCCCACTCCACGTAACCACCGATGTGACCGCAGACTTAACCTCAAAAGGCATGTCGCATTTCATGATTTCAGGACTTCTATTGTGAGTCACTTCGACTCCTCTGATTCTCGAAACCTTGAAATGGGCTAATGGTCCCTAGATCCTCCTTTAAATTCTTCACTGATGTGACCCTCGACTGCGACCTGGGGCCTAACTTTCGAGTGCATAGGGATTTCGCGTGTCGGGGGTGTGTGAAGTGGCCCTCTCCCCGTCTCCCGAAATGAAAACTCGCAATGGCCGTTACGCCAGATTGACGGTCCTCATTTTTTGTGATCTGACACTCGAGGTTCTTCCTTGGCAAATCGAGATTTCACGACTCGTGATTTCCGGGTAGCAGTTTCCTCCACTCTCCCGACTCCCGAAATGTCAAAATTCCAAGCGCCAAATCAATAGATCTCACCCCTTCATATCTGATGGCTGCTATATCTCCAAATCTTGGGAGTGTTGAAGGACTCTCACCTTAATCCCCTTGCAACTCCACTAGATCTAACTATCCACAGATATTGGTGCTTCTCCCTCCGAGAGTTTCCACCGTCCATTCAGGTTCTCGGTTTTTCGTGGCCAAATAACTCGACATCTTTCCTGTTGAGGTTGATTTTGTTAGGTGACTTCGACCCTCTTCCTTCCTATGGACGTTTCTAAGCCTCTATCCTTCCTGAGCTTGATTTTGTTAGGTGACTTCGACCCTCTTCCTTCCTATGGACGTTTCTAAGCCTCTATCCTTCCTGAGCTTGATTCTTGCTGCAAACTCAAGGATTTTGAGGAATCTTACATGCACCCCTTGTGGCCTTCATGATAACCTTTGGTTATCCAAACACTCCAACTTTGTGCTCTCCTTGAAACAAAATCCCTTCAACCACTCACTTGGTTGGAAAACTCTAAGACTCGAGCTGGCCTGCGCACACCTAGACTAGCTCTGTGCTATACTCACACTTATGTTGGCATAAGAACAACTCTATCTCTCCTGATATTTTATGAGGTAAAACTTAGAATGTTTTCAACGTACTCCTTGCGGACCTTCACTGTGCTCCTTGCAGGAATTCACAGGATGAGGAGAAATTGAAACTTACACTCTCTCGCTCATAGACTTCATACAATCAACATGAAATCATACACGTAAAGCATTGAAACAATTGCATAACAGAGTGTATAAGAAAACTGTAAACATACCATTTAATAGATGCAAATAGTAACCGTAACACACCATGAAATTGGATTAAAGCATTCTTCTATTAATTCAAGTGCTTCTGTACATGGTTTCTATAGAAACCGTTATATGTTCCAACAAATTATACAATCTATATTCTTCTCTGATCTCCTATTCTCTCTTTCTCTACAACTTAATTACAATGAGAATCGATCATATAATACATACGAGGGAGATTTCTTGAGTTTTCCCTCCTACAACTCTAAGCTATCTTATCGAAATTAAAGACTACAACTACTTTACATCTATTCTAATAAATTCCTACAACCGATAGACGAGAGAAAACACTCAAGATCTATATTACAATCCCAAGACATTAAAAACAAATACATCCTTCCAGCTATTACATTAAGGTTTCATATTTTAAATTTCAAAGTGTCTTCAAAATGCGTGCTGGTGTATATCTAGTTTTCCTCCACTTGCGCTTGTTGGCGATGCTCCTGCATCATACTCCTCTGACTGGAAAATTCATGGACTCCTGTCCATGAGCTCCTACACCGTCTGTCCATGTTTATGGATATCTTATTCACTTTCCCAACTGGCATCCTCAATCAGGTGTCCTTTCCACTTTACCAAATATTCAAAATATGTCTTCCTCCAGGTTTTCTTACCAACTCTCTGATCAATTATCTTTTCCATCTGCAGCTTTTCAGCAACAGGCATCTATTTGACCCACTGAACTTCCTTTTGATTCTCTTCTCCGCTCGATTCATCTTCTCTGTAAGGGTACAAATCGACTATGTTGAATATGAGTGATATTCGCACACCGTCTGACAATTCTATCTCGTAAGCATTGGCCTCAAATTTCCGCAAAATTTTACATGGCCCTATCTTTTTCATCTTTAGCTTATTATACATTCCTCTTGGGAACCTTTATTTTCTTAGATGTGCTAATACCAAATATTCCACTTCGAATTGAAGCTCTCTCCTATGTTGATCTTCTCTGCACTTGTATTCCTGGTTGAAATTCTCCAACCGCTCCCTGATTTTATTGTGGAGATCCTGCATCTCTGCTGCAAAATCTTCCTCTCCAACACTCCTGAACTCACTCTACTCTAAGTCTCTCAACTCAAATAATCCCCTTGTCTTCAATCCATGCATTATCTGGAATGGGCTATGTCATGTGCTCCTGTTAGGTGAGTCATTATATGAAAATTCTGCTTGCGGAAGAATTTGATCCCATCGACTATGGTGTTCAGTAACTAATCTCCTCAATAAGTCCCCCAAACTTCGATTTACTACCTTAGTCTATCCATCCATCTAAGGGTGATTCTAAGCTAAAGATATATTGATCCCCAACTTCTTCCATAATGTTCTCTAGAAATGACCAACAAATTTGGTATCTCTGTCTAAAACAATACTCTTGGGTAAACCATGAAGTTGAACAACTTCTTTGAAAATAGGTTTGCAATGTGTGTTGCATCATTGGTTTTCTAACATGGAATAAAATGTGCAATTTTCGAGAATCTCTTGTCTACCATGAATATGGAATCATAATCTCTCTATGTCCTTGGCAGTCCCAACTCAAAATCCATGCTTATCGCGTCCCATGGCCTCTCTGGTATTGACAATGGTTGATATAACCCTATATTTTGTCTTTTCCCCTTTGCCTATTGGCATATTCTACATATGTTGACACATTTTCACATCTTTCCTCATCCCTAGCCAATAATACAAATTGTTTAGTTGCACAAATGTTTATCATGGCCGAAATGTCCAGCCAATCCCCCACTACGTTTTTACTTCAAAAGGTTTTCTCTCATAGAGCTCTTCGGGATACACAACTAATTTCCTTTGAATAACAGTCTATCTTGAATTAAATATGCAATCCATTGGATTCTATCTCTCAGAAAAGGATTCTCACATGCTTGATAAGCATCCTTGAAAACTGAATCATCTCTATACATTTCATTAAGGCTATCAAAAACTAAGGTCTTCACACGAAACTCCTACAGAATCAAACATTTCCTTCTTAATGCATCAACAACCTTATTAGCATTTCCAAAAATGTGCTTTATAACAAAAGTAAATTTCTTCATAAATTCAACCCATTTTCCATGTTTCTGGTTCAATTTTTCCTGTCTGGTTATAAACTGTAAGGCTTGGTTGTCGCTATACAAAACCAATTCTTTTGGAACCAAGTAGTGCCTCCATTTCTTCAATGTCTGTATGGCTTCATAAATCCCTTTATCATACATGGAATATTTCATCTTGGTCTCGTTCAGCTTCTCACTGTAGTATGCAACTGGTCTATTGTCTTGACTTAAGACTTCTCCAATCACAAATCCACTTGTGTCACATATCACTTGGATTTTTTTACTAAAATATGGCAGAAATAGAACTGGGTCTCCAATTATCTTCTTCTTTAACAACTTGAAACTTCTCTCTGCTTCCTCTTTCCAATGAAAAGATTTATTCCTCTTATTGACTATGTCCATCATTGTTGCATAATTTCTTCTAAAATTTCTGATGAACTTCCTGTACAACCTGGCTAGTCCATGGAAGCTTCTAACTTCAAATATATTCCTTGGCGATGGACACTCTTTGATTTATTTTACTTTCTCTGGATCCATCTTCAATTCATTCGAAGAGATCACAAAACCTAAATAAATAATCTATGTCTTCATGAAAGATGACTTCTTCAGATTTATCAACAACTTCTCTTGCTACAACCTCCTCATTACTAAAGTTAACTGTCTCAAATGTTCCTCCTCAGTCTTACTGAAGATAAGTATATCTTCAATGTACACAATTACAAATTTTCCAATGAAATCTTTCAAGACTTCATTCATCAATATCATAAAAGTACTTGGCGCATTTGTCAAGAAAAACGATATGACAAGCCATTCATACAGTCTGTCATTCATCTTCAATGTTGTCTTCCATTCATCACCTTTCCTCATTCTAATCTGATGGTACCCTCTTTTCAAATCAATTTTTGAAAAAAAATTGCTTTAGTCTAGCAATCCATCAAGTCATCCATCCTGGGTAAGGGAAATCTATACCTGATGGTGATTTTGTTTATATCCCTCGAGTCTATACACATTCTCGATCCACCATCTTTCTTTGGACTTAACACTATTGGCACAATGCATGGACTCAAGCTTTCTCTAATCAACCCTTTCTCGATCAAATCCTGGACTTTCTTCTTGACTTCTTCATTCTCCTGCAGTGTCAATATGTACGTTTCTTTGTTTGGAAAACTCACTCCTGGTATAAGGTCGATGTGATGGCTTATACTTCTGATGGGTGGCAATGAACAAGGTAAATCGTCCACCACTATATCAGCGAAATTCTTCAGCAATTCCTGAATTTCCTCAGGTAGATCATCTACTGAAGTACTGGTCAAGATGACTCTAGGTTTTATTACCACAACAAACTACATTTCTTTATCTTTCTTGACTTCTATAAGGAGTTTCGTCCCACTCATGAGAAGCATATTATTGCTTGTTTCTACTTTTGCCTTCTTGTCTTCAATTAGTGACAACATATGCGTCCTACCATTCTTCTCCAAGGTGTACGTGTTCTTTATTCTGTCATGAATAAATTTTCTATCATATTGCCAAGACCTCCCCCAAAAAATATGAAATAAATGCATGGGAATAACATCACATAAGATCTCATCTCTGTATCCCCCTATCTTAAATTCAAATAAACATTCTTTAGTGACAGTTACCAAATGTCCTTTTTGCAACCAAGAAACCTTGTGTGGGCTTAGATGTCCAATTGTCTCCAACTCCGTCTTTTGCACCATCGTTGTGGATACTAGATTATCTGTGCTTCCACTGTCAACTATCACCTTGCATACCCTATCCTTGGTCTTGCAAGTAGTCCTAAAGAAACTATTTCTCTGGACTGGATTCTCCGCCTTCTTCTTTGTCTTCAAGATAATTTTCCTCATCATTAAGGATCTTCCATCTTCTGCATCTTCTGCCTCAACATTTCACCTTTACGCTTCTGAAATGTGAGCTTCTCCTCCTCCATCTTGTTTTCTATCGGGACATTCCCAAGATTTGTGTCTGATGTTTCCATAGACAAAACACTTTATTCACCTCCTCTTCCTCTTCCTCTCCATTTTACTCGAGGAAAATTGTTCCTATCGGCATACTGGCTTCCTTGTGAGCTTCCTCCCCTTTCTGGGTGGTTATGTGGTTTCTTTTCTTCATCCTTGGGATTCTGTACTCTATCCTAGGAAACTACTTTGCCTCTTCTTTGAGTTCTACCTCTTCCCCTTTTACCTTTCTTTCAAGCCAATTTCAATTCTTCCTTTGAAGCAATCTGATAAGCATATTCTACGTTCCTGATTGTAACCATGCTCATTTCATCCTGAATCTCATATCTCAGTCCATTCATGTATCTGGCGACTTTTTCATCGTCACTCTTGTGATGACCAGATCTCATGTTTAACCTGTAAAATTCCTCAATGTATTCATTCATTGTCATCCCTTTCTGCCTCAAATTATGCATTCTTCAAAATAGATTGATTTGGTAATCCATAGGTATGAATTTGGATTTCATATTCACTACCATCATGTCCTGGATTTTGATTCTTTGTTTTATTTGCCACGCCTGTCAGCCTGCAGTTCATCCCACCAAATTTCTCCATGCCCTTTCAGTCTAGTGACAATGTGCGTAACCTTCTTGTCTTCTTTGATATCTTCATAATCAAAGTATTTAATCAGAGCTCTAAACCAATCTAGTAGCTCATCAACGTCTAAGTTGCCTTCATACATCGGGATGTCCATTTTTTCCCTGGAAGCTATTCTTGCAACAACTTTAAATAGACATTACTTTGCAGCATCTTCAGCTACAACTTCTTCTTTATCTCTAGCTTTGTTCTCTCTTTCAGCCTAACTGATATCTCCAGTACCAGGTGTTTGTGTCTGTGATGTCTCCATAGCATCCAATCAAGCACAAAGTTCTCGCATCTCCCTTTCCACGGCTGGATCGGGTAAAGTTCTCTCTGGACGTTTCCTTGGTGACATTGTTTCAATCTGTCCATGAAGAATTCAATCACAACTATCCCTTGTCTTCCCCATACAGAAAACAATTTTTTTTAGCTCTGATACCACCTAATGCAGACCCCCACCTCAACAGGGTCTACTGACCTCCGGGTCTTTGGATCTTCCAATTACCGAGTTGAAATGACTTCTTGGTCCCTGCTAGAACCTTCGAAACTTAAATACCACATGTCCTTTTCTATGCTCCACATGCGTGAACATGCACTAGATGCGAGCCTCCACTCCACGTGACCACCGACGTGACCACAGACTTAAACTCAAAAAGTGTGTCGCGTTTCACGATTTTGGGAATTCCATTGCGAGTCACTTCGACTCCTCCGATTCCTGAAACCCCAAAATGGGCTAATGGTCCCTAGCTCCTCCCTTAAATTATTCATTGATGTGACCCTCGATTACGACCTCAAGCCCAACTTTCAAACGCGTCGAGATTTCATGTGTTTGGGGTTTGTGAAGTGGCCCTCTCCCCTTCTCCCAAAATGCGAACTTGCGATGATCGTTACGCCATATTGAAAGTCCTCGTTTTTCATTATCCGATGCCCTAGGTTCTTCCTTCGTGAATCAAGATTTCACGACTCGTGATTTTCAGATAGTTGTTTCCTCCACTCTCCCAACTCCCGAAATGCCAAAATTCAAGGTGCCAAATCAATGGCTCTCGCCCCTTCATATATGACGGTTGTTATCTCTCATGAGCTTGCAATTGTTGAAGGAATCTCACCTTAACCCCCCTGCAACGCCACTGGATCTAACTGTCCATGGATATCGATGCTTCTCCCTCTGAGCGTTTCCACCATCTTTTCAGGTTCTCGGTGTTTCCTAGCCAAATAACTCAGCGTCTTTCCTCCTGAGCTTGATTATGCGAGGTGACTTCGACCCTCATCCTTCCTCTGGACTTTTCTAAGTCTCTATCCTTCCTAATATTGATTCTTGCTGCAAACGCAAGGATTCTAAGGAATCCTGCACACACCCCTTGTGGCCTTCATGATAACCTATGGTTATCCAAGCACTCCAGCTTTGCACTCTCCTTGCGACAAAATTTCTTCAACCACTCACTTGGATGGAAAATTATAAACCTCGACCTGGCTTGCGCACACATGGCACTACTATGTTCTATACTCTCACTTATGTTGGTATAAGAGCAACTCTATCTCTCCTGAGATTTTATGAGGTAAAAATCAGAGTCCTGTCAATGCACTCCTTGCGGACCTTCACTGCACTCCTTGCAGGAATTCTCAGGATGAGGAGAAATTGAAACTTACACTCTCCTACTCACAGACTTCATACATTCAGCATGAAATCATACACATAAAGCATTGAAACAATTGCATAACAGAGTGTATAAGAAAACTGTAAACATTCCATTCAATAGATGCAAACAGTAACCATAACATACGATGAAATTGGATTAAATCATTCTTTTATTAATTCAAGTGCTTCTGTACATGGTTTCTATAGAAACATCTATTTGTTCCAACAACTTCTACAATCTATGTTCTTCTCTTCTCTCCTATGCTCTCTTTCTCTACAGCTTAATTACAATGAGAATCGATCATACAATACATAGGAGGGAGCTTTCTTGAGTTTTCCCTCCTACAACTCTAATCTATCTTATCGAAAGTAAATACTACAACTACTTTACATTTATTCTAATAAATGCCTACAACCAACAGATGAGAGAAAATGCTCAAGATCTATATTACAATCCCAAGACATTAAAAGCAAATACATCCTTCCAGCTATTACATTAATGTTTCATCTTTTAAATTTAAAAATGTCTTCAAAATGCGCGTTGGTGTATATCCAACTATCCTCCACTTGCACTTGTTGGCAATGCTCCTACATCATTCCACAAGGTGATGAGCTTGGGAAGATGTGCCCCTTGTTGAGAAACGCTCATATTTGGCACTTGATTTCCTCATTTTCTGATAGAGAGTGGTGATAGACTGGCCCATTGGGTATTGGTGCACTCAGGGTCAGATCAATTGATTTCTTGACCTGGCAGTGCAGAGGTACCCCAATGGGTGATGAGAATATGTTTGTGTATTATTTTATATAAGTTTTCATAACTTCCAAAAGGGTATTATTGTCCATCCTACCATAGTGTGGTCCATATTGTATATAAGTTTTCATAACTTGCAACAGGGTAGTGTTGTTCCTTAATAATATCCCTGAAAGAACCCAAGTGGGTGCAACTACAAATAATGTAGATCCCTATTTTTCCTTTTTCTCACAAAAAATATCCCACCAATCTTTGACATGGGGTTGGATGACCTTAAGGAGCGTAAATGTAATTTTTTTCTCTATCGGAAAACTTATGGAAAAACAAATACTCTTCTAGAAGGTTTAACCATTTGTCTACATCATACACATCTATTTGACCTTCAAATATAGGAATATCAAAATTGATCTGTACCTTGAAGGGGGTGGTTCCTCGGCTTGAGGAAGATGCATCACCTATTGGCAGTCGTCGAAGGATTTGCCCAAAATTATCTATCATCTCATTCCTTTTCGTGAGAGGGATTCCTCGAGAAATAGTTTAAATGGATCTCTTGCCCCGTTGTCTCTATTTTCTTCTCCCATGGGCATTTTTCAAGTTTTCTGAGGCCAATATTGCAAAGGATCAACTAGTTCGAGTCCCAACTACTTATACCTTGAACTTGTTGGGGACATGAACAAAGAAAAAATGAAGAGAAGACCGCTATGATACCACTAATCTGTATTTTTGAGTGGAACGAAATGAAACATAGTTTTATAAAATGAACATAGATATACAAAGAAAAATAACAATGATATAATGGAACTTAACTTATATTCAATAAGATCCCGCAGGGGTGCAGTCTAGTGGCCAACAAACGTACTGTTAAGGCGTTCGTGCTGCTAAGAAAGTCACGAGTTCAAACCTCGTCTTATCTGGAGGCTAGGCTTGCAGGCAGTGTGGATCTCCCTAGGGGTTATAAGGCAGCTAGCAGGGCTTTGACCTCGTGTCACGCAATAGCCAGATATCATCATCATTACCGATTCCCCTAGATACAAAGAAAAAAAAAGAAAAAAAAACTTATATTCAATAAAGAAATCTGTTGAAACTGTAAAATGCATAATGAAAACAATCTTGGTCGAATGGGGGTAGCTAATATGTGAGAAGATATGTGGTGTCTATGGGAACTTTTATGAGCACATTACAATGAGGCCTCCAGGAATATTTAGTATCAAGCGGTAAACAAAAAATATTAGACATTAGAAAACCGAACCCTAGGAGATGAAGCACCAAAAGTCATGTGGGCCTCGCTGTGGCAAGTTGGTACATCAACTTCCCAAAGTTGTAACTTTTTCATAAATTGTTTTTTTTAGGTGGACGATATCTTTTTGGAAAGGTCTTTTTGAGGAATAAACAATATTTCGTCACACTCCGACTCTGTTGATAGTGTGACTATGGTGGGCCGAAAAAACATTTTTTAGGGCCTCTAAACGACCCCAGCAGTTTAGGACACGAAAAGATAGAAAAAAAATGCCAAGATGAAAATTGTAACTTCCAAGATGAATGGTGTATGTGATCCAACTGGAAGAAGTGAGTGACCATCTATATCCATTTCGATCAACATTGGCAGAGGGGTTGAACCTTCAACCCCTATAGTAGAGTGGAGCCAGTGGACATGAAAGTTTCATGGACGAGGTTAGTGTATTAACCATCTCTATGTTCTTCATGATTATACACACACACAATAATAATAATAATAATAATAATAATAATAATAATAATAATATCATTATTATTATTTTAAGGTCACGACCAAGGTGGAGACCAAATTGGTGTATGATACCCCCTTGTTTGTGGGATAAGGGACCCCCTCTATAAAGCAATTTCATAGCTAAAATATTTGGAGGTATACATACCCTTACCCGCCCTATATATATAGTATTATGTGTATTTATTTCCATATCGTATTGTATGATGCTTTTCAAATGTTACACCCCGATAGCAGACCCTCTACGTCAGTAGATGCATCAGTGCTAGTTTCCACCATTGATGTAGTAGTAAAGGCATCATGTTCATTCAATGTACCACATACATAGTTATGTGTCACATTTGATAAATTCACCATAGTGATTTTTTTTCTGGCATCCTCAAATATAACGTTCTTATGTTTGTACAAGTTGTGGCACCATACGGTGATGGGCCATGTCCACCTAGGATGGAAAAGTCACCAGCTTCACAGGTATCATGTGTTGAGTTAAATCTTATTTAAAAATGAAATTTGTTAAATATATTTGGTTGAATTTCACTTTTTAGTACTAATAAAAATATTATAAATATTTATGCAGGGTACTTCATCTATTGTTGGGTAATCCATACCACCACCATTTCATTCACCACCACTACCTACATTCCACCTAACATTTTCTTTTTTATCTAACTACGGGGCTAGTCCAATCCTTGGGAACCCTACCCCGGCTCTTGGTATACCTCTTTCCAACCCAAGGGTTTTACCATTCCTTGTACAAGCCATGGGGATTATCATTTCTCACCCCCACCATCTTTCATTTTACATCCATCCTTAATGGATACATGCATAGGACACCCAACCCACCACCTTTTCCATCTATGCCATCCACTGAGGCTACCATAATAGATGGTTCCTTGAAGTAGGTTGTAAAACCAAGCACTCCGCCTGCCAGTGACTCTGCACTATTGCCCAAGTTATTCACAGTGAGATACGTTGTTTATTATCATTTTTTATGTATCATGAATAGAATTGATTTTATGCATTTGTTTTTTTAAATTTCATGATTTGATCCATGTAACTGACATAGGGTGGAATCACTAAGAGATTAGGGCCATGTAGGAGGGTAACACCCTCACAATTGTCAGTATCATCTATGGTTATTTGTATTAGGTTGAATAACAAAGTATAATTATGTAAGTCTATTAATTTATTGTGGGAAAAAATTATAAGAATGTTGTTTCTTTTTCCAGTCTCTAGAGCAACAAACCATGCCTAGGCGCAAGACTAGTCAAGGTGCGTCTTTGATTAAGAGAATAAATATCGATTTACGGGATTCTCCTGATATTTGTGAGGGTGGAAATGGTCAATGAGTGACCAATGACTTCCTTTTTTTATCTAGGCCACCATATGGTATTTTTCCATGTTAGGGTAGTTGTTGTTGTTTTGTATATTGGGCACGATGTGTCATTTTCTGAAAAACGTATAGTTGAGATGATGTTGAATATGTATATATACACACACACACACACACACACACACACACACACACACATATTTCATAGAACATTTTTTTATGAATTTCATTGTTTTTTTATTTGATGTTCATGAATGTATGGTCCTTAACTAGATTTGGGTAAACATGTGGCTCTCTTTTTTTCTAGTTACATTCATGTGGAATCTATGCCATACAATCCATTGATATTAGTAATCATTCGTGCTCCCTTATAATATCACTCAAACCACTCAAATCAATATCTTGTAAAATCCAAGGTTCATCATATCAAACTTAGGTATATTCATGTGCCCAAATTATTAAAATCATATGATATGAATGAAACATAGATATAAGTGAGACTTGTTGCAAGGGTTATGGGGTACTTTATGAACTCATAAATATTTCAAATAAAATTTTACGGGACAAAGTTTTCCATTCGGCTATTTTTCAACTTAATGTATTAAAGAAAAAACACTATTCACCAATTTCCATTTTCTCTAAAAGTGTTAATGCCAAAAAACCATTTCAACCGCAATGTACTAATGGAAATATATATGAACAAATTTGCATCTTAATATGGTCATAATAATGTTGGAAATTACTTCCAAACAAATTTATTATAAATGATATAAGAAAATGATATCCTTTTCCTTTTGGCATTTTCCTATTAATTGTCTCATGTTTCAAAAACACACTACATTGGGTCTTGTGACACCTAATTGACCTTGTCTTGAGTTTCCTTGTGTTTCCTTTCCTTGTCTTGCCTTGCCATTTCTTTCCTTCGCTTTCCATGCCTTGCCATGTATTTCCATGCCTTGAATTGTCTTTACTTGTCTTTCCTTGCCTTCCATGTCTTGCCATAGCTTTTCCTGCTATTCCTTGTCTTTCCTTGCCGTCTATTACATTTCCATGCCTCTCATTTCCTTGTATTTCCATGCCTTTACTTAACTTTCCATACCTTGCATTGTATTTACATGCCTTGTCTTTCCTTACCTTGAATTTCCTTGTCTTTCCATGTCTTTCCTTGACTTCCCTTTCCATACCTTTCCTGTCCTTTCCATGCCTTTAACTTTCCATGTCTTTACTTTCCTTGCCATGTTTTGGGATGCCTTTCCTTTCCTTGTATTGTTCCTTTCCATGCTTTGTTTTTCCATGTATTTCCTTGTATTTCCTTTCTATGCCTTTCCTTTCCATGTGGTCCATCCCCATCCACCATTATAAATAGAGAACCCTTAGTATCCCTCTTTTCCATTACTATTTTGGGTAGACTTGATACTTCAAAATTTTATTCCCATATTAAATAACACAGTGTATTTTCTATGTTGATATTTAAAGTACAATAAACATTCTTGTTATGAAATAGGTTAAGCATTTCATCCTCGATATATATACTTATAAACACTTCCTAATTAGTGGTGCAGACCCCCTTCTCTTCTAAGGGTTGCACACTCTCGAACATGATCTTTGAATCTGGAGTCAAGTGACTCTCTGAACCCTTATTGGTCTCATTCTATGTTAAACACAGGTCCCCTCGGGTCCCTACGCAGGCTTCTCGACACCCATGACCTTCCTTTTCATGCTCTATGAAAACCTCAGAGTATCGGTCATTAGCACCTTTTCTCTCGGCCCCTCCTTCGATGTTACCTTGGTTGATGACCACGCGATTGCGGGCATGGTCACAAGTGGTTTGAATTCAAACTAGCTTTTGGCTCAAAATCCTTCTTGAGCCTCCATGCATCTCCCTGGAAAAACCATAGTATAGATTGTTGCCTGCCCTCAATGTTTTAAAGTTCGCGCAACTCCTGTCCCCAAAATGTGAGATGATCGTCGATATTACGATCTCAATGGTGCTTCTAGATGGATGAATCATATCTCTTCCATGGAATCAAAGGTCCGGATCTCCCTCTCTCTGATCAATAGCTGTGATCGATTCAAAATTTTGGACTTCAAATTTTCGAGTCTCAAACCTTAGTTCCCTTTGTATAGAAATATTCTGAAGCGAAATATCTACTGACACTTGTTCCCTTCAATCAGTGGCTCCAATATTTTCAGTTCTATAGACTTTAGGTTTTTGAAATCTCAAACATCTCCTTCTTCCATACTCCAATCTTCCAGAGCAGGTGATCTACAGACACATGTCCTCACAATCAACGGTCCATCTTCTACCTTGGGTGTTTGACCTTTCAACCCAGATCAATGGTCTTGAGACCCTCCTTTCAAACAACAGTTGATATCTCCTCCGAGTTTTGGAATTTGGATATTTCAAATCTCAAACTTCACCCTTTCCCTAATGACTTTGTCTGAAGGCTATAATCCACTGACATGTGTCCAACTTGGATCAATGGCTAAGGTTTACTTCGAGTCTTTATTCAGAATCCATGGATTCATGCCAAGTCTCCCATGAATATGACAACTATAGATCACTTTGGAACCTTACCTGAAGTTCTCATATCTTCACAACATCTCCTCCAGATATGATGGCTCAGATTCACTTCTGGTCTTCGGGCCTCCAGGATTCGGTGATCTCAGTTCTCAAACTGAAAATCCCACGACAAATTTTCTGGAGCTCGCGATCTGTTGACAAGTATCTACTAACAGATCGATGACTCTCATATCTTTGTCTCTTCAAGCTTCAGGTGTTTCAATGCTGCGCGTAGGCCTCCATCTAGATCTCACGACCCACCGACACGTACCCCTCTAGATCGAATGGTCCAGCTTTGCTTCGACTCTCCATCTTTTTGCGCTTCAAGAATTTCAAGTTTCAAACTTGCTTCCTCCCAACCTCATGATATCTGATGGTCCATATTCTCTTGATCGATCCAATGACTGAGATTTCACTTCGGGAGTTCGTAGCTCTAGACTTTGAGAAGTCCAAGTCTCAAATCTTGGTGGGTTCCTTATGTTATCTCTCCAAGAAACTCTTTGAGGTTGTAAGTCAAAGATGCTTGGTAACTTAAACTGAAACTTTTTTGTTTTGTTTATGTATGTGTGGATCAATGGGATAACTCAACCTTAATGGATTGACATTAGGATAATCAACAATATACAATCAAATATGAGAGTGCTTTCAAAGATTTATTATCAGACAAATAGCTTTGATTGTGGGTGAAGAAATCAGTGCTTATAAACCAGATACACAATGATGGGTTTAATAAACAATACAAAGAACTATTAATCAATCTATGAACTAACTAATGAAATGACATTCATTAGTAGTTAAGACAACTTGAATACGAGTACAGAAAAGAAGGTAATGGATGAAGGTCTGACATCAAAAGTGAAAGAAGACTTTGATTGTATATATATTTGAAAAATAATTACAATAGCATAAGGCACATGTACCCAAAATCAAACCCCTAATATGTTTAAATGATAGGCATTTATAGCCTTTACAACAAGCCTCAGATCCTGGAAAATTGGATCTGGATTTCTAAATAAAGAAAACAGAGTATAAACTGAATACAATAAGATAACTAAAGATCTAGTTCCTATGGATCGAACTGTCTTCAAATTTTATCTTTGACATCTGGTCTTCATCATTTGGTATGTCTCTGATGTGTCTCTCATGGAAAAGACACATGTCTTCAGTAGCTGAAAACTTTCACCAGCTGTGAGTAAATTCTTAGCTGACTATATGAGCATTCACCTCATATATCTCCATAGAATCCTGAAACCAAATACCTCAAAATTTTGGTGATTAATTCTTTGATGCCACCTTATACTTCAAATCACCCAAAAATCACTCTGTCCAAGCTCTAAATTCTACAAATTTCTTCTCTGCGGTTTCATCGGCTATTCTGTCTTGAAATTTTCTAGTTAGCAGGTGAAAGTTCTACTTTTCAATGACTAACTAGTTGTAAATACGCTTCCTGTGCCGGTGAAAACTATGCTTTGGCAAAAAAGAAAACCTTTCGTGATCAAAATTAATTTATTGTTTGCATCAATCAACACCAAAGTTCTCAGTTGTCTCTGATAATATTTGCAAGGGAGTAAAATAGCCAGCTTTGCTTTCAAGTTCTTATTTTTTATTTTTAAACATCTGGCTATTCTCCAAAGCCTGTTTTTGTCTTTTACAATCTTCTTCTTCTGCTTCTTTTCCTTCACTCTCTTCAATGCCAATCTCTTGAAGGCTACATCTATCTTAGTAAAGTTTTTTGATAGAATTTCATATTTTCCTTTATAACTCTTTCCAGAACTTCCTGGTGCTTGATTTTCTTTTTTAGTTTCTTAATTAATTTTGAGTCATCTGGCTTTCTCTTGCTCGATGTTTCACCTTTTTCAAAGGTGGTAAAAGCTTCAATGTCTTGTGCAGGTTCCATGGAGTACTATGGGTTTTCATTGGCTGGGATTTTCTCTTTCTCTGGTTTTGAGTATGGAAAATTTAGAATGTTTTCCTTCTTTACTGGAGACTGCTCTGTATCTGTTGTGAAATCTAATTTCTTCTTAGCTCTATTGTCCTTTGATCTAGATCCCGCCTCTTCTGCTGGTTTAGGTGAGAGATCTCTCCTTCTCTTTGATCTACTTTAAGGGGTTGGTTGCTTTCTACCTGTTTTCTTCTTTTCTTTTTCAGGTTGAGGTTGAGTCTCAAAACCTTCCCAAAAGACAAAGTGTTGTTAGGTTCTTTCTCTCTGCTTCAATTCCTCCAAGATTATTATTTTAATCAAACCAAAATGACATAGGGAATTTTTGATGCTATGTGGTTCAACCCTAACTTTGTTGCACATTTTAGTTAAGACTCTATGAAAATAGAAGGGAAGATTAAGAAGGACTTTCCCTGTGAAGTGATCTAGAATTCTGAAATGATATAACGTGAGTTTGTCATATCTTCCCTCTGAAGTTACATACAAATGAATGGATTTAAACAAGGTTTTCCATTTATCTTCCAAGTAAGAAGTAGGAATGCTCTTCTTCTATATTATACCTTGAAATTATGATTTCAAGTATGATCTAAAATCTAAATTCTTGGTCACTATTGTCTTGAACCAATTCTGACCTGTTCTTGGTAAACCAATAGTTGATGCAATGGTAGCCTCATCTACTATTAATTCCAGAGAGCCCATTGTAGCTTTCTTTCCATCATAGGATTTAACAAACACCTTTGCTATACCTTGGTTATAATCTTCCTGAAGTCTTTCAACATAGGTAATGCACCCTACATCTGAGAAAAATTTATGAACTTTTGGGTGTGACTACAAATAGGATATGTTGTCTAATTCCTTTCGCAGAGGTGGTGCTCCTCACTTTCTTCCCATCTGTAATAATCACAGGTTGATCTATACACTGCTGACACAAAGAATGTTTCCAAATGGGGAAGGTGTTGGCGCTGGTGAAAATGATCCTGTGCTAGAAAATGATAATAAGAACACCCAAATATAGAATTTGAAAGATGTGAAATTTGAAAAAGGAATGATGGCCACGGTTTTATGTAGACATAGATCTGGTACTTGATGTCTAGAAGTAATAATGATTATATCATTCACCACTCTTCAAACTATCCTCCATCTACCAGACAAAATATATCACCAACTCCATCATCATATTCCACTAAGACATGGTGAAAACGTGTAACCATTCCTCTGCCTCCATATAAATTGCCATCATGATTACATGACATATGTACAACATGCCTCTTTCGGGTTTTTAAAGCGCTGGAGAAAAAACCCAAATCTGCACTTTCACTGGCTCACTTGCTCTCGAAAATGCCATTTAGTAGTTGAAACCTTAAAATTTCACCGGTTAACTTCAACTTCAAAACAAAGATTAGTTGTTGAAAATATTTTCTTTGATTTTTTGAAAATACCTTTTGACAATCGATTTATTATAGGAAATAGAGAATTATATCCTATAGTTTGACACTTGAATTTCTAGAAAAATTGTATGGAACTTTATTTATGACCATGCCATCATCAGAAAAAATGAAACAAACTGACTGGTTCATTTTTGGAGATAACACCTTCTCATGTGTGTGTGAAGCGTTAAAGCTCATGCACATTGTCTTGAATCAGACGGTTGTTGATCCTTCATGCTGTGATCCAACGACCATTATTTCTCCTCCTCCTGAGCTTCTAGTTTTTTCCGACTTAGAAAATTTACTAAGTATTCAAAGGTGTCTACCTTTGAACCTCTTGTGAGTCCGTCTCTCAGACTTCAACTACACTTCTAGAAAGTGTTATCCCTCATGAGCTTGGCCTTCATGACATTTTTCAGTTTCCGGCGCACTCCTTGCATTTTAGGGATTCCAATAACTCAGGTTCGAAGGATTTCTGAAAAGAAATTCTTCCCGCCCTCCTGGTGTTCTCCTTTCACCCGGTGCACACCTTGCAACCGATTATTATGCAATATATGAATTCCTGTGGCTGACTGTGCACACCTTGCAATAGTCACTTTGCACTCCTTTCAAAGGGAAAATTTCATGCTATCTCTTCCGAGCTTTGAAACCTAAACATATTTCATCAACAAACTCCTTGCGTTCTATGTTCACACCTTGCACCACTTCTATGAGAAGAGAAACAATTAAATCTTATCCTAACATCACAGTTCCATCTACTCATAATGAAATTCATTCATTCATTCATGAAACACAATAACAGGGAATTGCAAACAATGTCCACACCATGCATTGGGTAAATTTTCCTCTGTTATATTCAAAAGTTAAAATGGATACAACTATAATCAAAACAAAAAATGAAAACTCAGACATATCCTACTAACATGAAGCTAGCCTCATTTGGGTGTACATAAGCTCTTTTTATCTCAGAGGGTTATTAAGGCTCCCCCCGACTACTTGTCTACTCCAAAACCTAACCTAATGAATATTTTAGATCAGTCACTTTCCATAGAAGGAGTGGAAACTCCCACTTCCCTCGCAATCGTTCGAGCCTACTTGAAGGATTTTTTTGTCATTGGGTTCAGGCATGCTTCAAAATATATCCTAGCACTGAGTTCAAGCATGCTTCAAAATATTCATCATAACTGCCAGCGTTGAGATTCCAAAAATATTCCCAAGCGCTGAGTGGTCCTTCTCCACATGCTCGCTAACAGTGCTCCTTCATCATACTCCCCTTGAAAAAAATTCACAGACTCTTGTCTATGAGATCCTCCACCGAATTTCCATGCTTCTGGATTTCAGCTTCATTTTCCCAACTTGCATCTTCTATTGGGTGTCCCTTCCACTTGACCAGATATTCAAAATAGGTCTTCCTCCTGGACTTTTTGCCAATCCTCTGATAAACAATCTTCTCCATCTGTGGCCTTTCCACTATAGACATTTGTTTCTCCCACTGAATCTTTTCTTGATCTTCTGATCCCTCTCTGTCATCTTTCCTGTAAGGATACAGGTCTGAAACATTGAATATGGGCGATATGCCCACATCATCTGGAAAATCAATCTCATAGGTGTTTGCATCAAACTTCCTCAAGATCTTACATGGTCCTATCTTCTTCATATTTAACTTGTTATATGTTCCCCTAGGGAACATTTCTTTCCTGATATGTGCCAGACCCTGATCTCCCACTTCAAATTGAAGTTCCCTGTGATGTTGATCAGCTCTGCACTTGTACTCCTATTTATAACTTTGCAACTGTCCTATGATCTGGCTATGGAGCTTCTGCATTTCTGCAGCAAAATCTTCTGCTCCAACACTCTTGATCTCACTATATTCCAAGTCTCTCAACTCAGATACTCCCTTGGGTTTCATTCTATACAATATTTGGAATGGTCTCTTTCCAGTGCTCCTTTTTGGTGATTCATTGTATGCAAACTCTGATTGTGGATGAATTTGATCCCACTAATTATGGTGCTCAATGACCAGAATCCTCAATAAGTTTCCCAAACTCATGTTTACCACCTCATTTTTCCCATGTGTCTGAGGGTGATAAGCTGAGCTAAAGGAAAAATATTTCCACAACTTCTTCCACAGTGTTCTCCAAAAGTGACCAACAAATTTTGTGTCTCTGTCTGAGACAATGATTCTGGGTAGGCCGTGAAGTCTTACAACTTCCTTAAAAAATAGATTTGCAACAAGTGTTGCATCACTAGTCTTCTGGAATGGGATTAAGCGTGCCATCTTTGAAAATATATCCACCACCACAAATATGGAATCAAATCCTCTTTTCATTCTTGGTAGTCCCAACACAAAATCCATGCTTATTGCATCGCAAGGCCTCTCTGGTATTGGCAATGGTTGATACAAACCAATGTTCAGTATTTTTCCTTTTGCATGTTGGGAGATTCTAGATATGTTCAGAAACTTTATCACTTTTGTTCTCATGCCTAGCCAATAGTATGAACTTCTCAACTGTGCAAATGTTTTATCATGGCCGAAATGTCCATCCAATCCTCCACTATGCTTTTCCTTCAAAAGGTTATCCCTCATTGATCATTTTGGTATGCACAACTGATTTCCCTTGAACAATAGTCCCTCTTGAATCATATACTCTTTCCACTGGCTCTTGTCTCTTAGCACAAGATTTTCACATTCTTCATATTCTTCCTTGAAATCTGCATCATCACAATACATGTCCTTAAGGTGTTCAAACCCCAAGGTCTTCACCTGGAATTCTTGTAGAATCAAACATCTTCTGCTTAATGAATCAACAACTTTGTTAGCATTCCCAACACTATGTTTTATGACAAAAGTAAAATTTTGCATAAACTCAACCCACTTTGAATGCCTCTGATTGAATGTTTCTTGTCTGGTTATGAATTATGAAGCCTCGTTATCGCTATATAAGACCAATTCCCATGGGACAAGGTAATGTCTCCACTTCTTCAAGGCTTGAATTATGGTGTAAAACTCTTTATCGTACGTGGATTATTTTCTCTTGGTCTCATTCATCTTCTCACTAAAATAGGCAACATGTCTATTATCCTGGCTCAAAAATGCTCCAATTGCAACTCCACTTGCATCACATCTCACCTGAAATGTCTTTTCAAAATTTGGAAAGACCAAAATTGGTTGTTCTATTATTTTCTCCTTCAGTATATTGAAGCTCCTCTCGGCCTCCTCTGTCCATTTAAAAGACTTGTGCTTCTTCTTCACTGTATCCTTCATTGGTGCACAAATTCCACTGAAGTCTCTGATGAACTTCCTATAGAAACTTGCTAGTCCGTGGAATCTCCTTACCTCAAACATAATTTTTGGTGACGACCATTCTTTGATTGGTTTTACCTTCTCTAGATCCATCTTTAGTTCATTTGAAGAGATCACAAAACCCAAGTAAATGAGTTTTGTCTTCATAAAAAAGGACTTCTTTAGATTTATCAACATCTTCTCCTACTGTAGTTTCCTCATCACTAGTGTCAGGTGCCTGAAATGATCCGCTTTAGTCCCACTAAAGATCAATATATCATCCAAATATACAACCACAAACTTGCCAATGAAATCTTTCAATATTTCACTCATCGACCTCATAAAAGTACTCGGGTTATTTGTTAAGCCAAATGGCATAAAAAGACACTCATACAAACCTTCATTTGTCTTAAAGGCCTTCTTCCACTTATCATGATGCAGGAGCATCGCTCCAAGCCAGCTACGTGCTAGCCAGCAAGCACATCAAGCACGTTCAATGGAGAGGAGAGGCAGAACCCTCTCACTTTCAAATTTCAAATTTAAATTTAATTGTATTAAATGATTGTAAGGTTGGTAGAGCCAACACCATGATTGTATGTAGGCTATAGTTACTTGGCCTCTTAATGTTTTGTAAGGATGATATCTAGATCTGATTCGGACTAGACAACCATTCAATGCAATTCATTGTAATTTAATGAGAGTTGGTGAGATGGAGGGAAGAGATCGAGGAGCCCCCTTTTATAAAAATAGCCTTTGTATCCGTAGGAGTTAGTCTATAGAAAGAACAGTTAGTCTGTAGAGAGGTAGAGAAGAGAGAAGAGCCAAGACTCTATTGCAGTCCGAGCTCGAACACATTGTAAAGAGGCATTTCATATTAATACAATCAGAACCATTTTTTCCTTCATGTTATTCTGTGTATGTTGATGAATGTCTTTATGTGTTGATGATATGCTATGGATGTATGTGTTGTTTACATTTTTAGGTTATAGACAGGAGTAGTTTTCTGTTGAGTTCTTTGATTTCAGGTTTGGGTTCTTTGAGGCTTCATGCAAGAGGTTGTATGACAGAATGTTGTGGTTTCTGTAAGCTAGTGCAACGAGTGCACTTCTAAATTCTGCAGAATTTCAGACAAAGACGTTCCAAGAAGGCGCACCAGCTGTAGTCATTGAATCAAGGAAGAAGCCTCAAGGTTGTTGAACACCTTGAAGGAGAAACTATGAAAAGGAGAGCACAGAGAAAGGAAGAAGAATTGTTGAGAATTCTGTAAAGGCTATGCCAAGAGGGCATTGAGAAAATGCATAGGATGCATTGAGGATAACTCTATTTCGAGTTCGGTGAGAAGACAAAGTCACTGAGGATTTTAGAGAGCTCTTCAAGGAGGGCATCGAGCGAGTGCAAGGAGTGCACAAGAGGAGCTCTATTTCAAGTTTAAGGAAGACAAAACTACTAAAGGTTCTGTAGATCTCTCCCAAGAGGGCATCGAGTGAGTGCATAGAGTGCACCAGAGAACTCTATTTTGAGTTCTAAGGAAAGGGAAGTGTCAAGGAGAAGGCACTAACAGAGTTACTGAACACTCTATGAAGAAAGGGTCTGCAAGGTGTGCATCGAGAAGAAGAATTCCAGGAGGATGTGAAACATTTCTTTGCAAGAAATACTTTGACTTGAGTTATCCCAAAAACTTAGCAGCACAAGAAGTGTGTGAATAAGAAATTCTCTGAAGTTCTTAAGCTCAGAAGGAATAGCGCAAGGAGTGCGCTCAGAGTGAACTTTTCTCAAGTTCAGAAGCTCAGGAGGAACAATTCCTTTGCACATAGGGAAATAGTCAAGA
>JASDQU010105577.1:121020-133302 GCA_032191745.1 Picea mariana
ATCTTTAGGCTCCTCTATTACACATCTAGGCGAATCCATCCTTCCATAGCATCCCCAAAAATGAAGGGACAAACATGTATAATCTAGGAGCATCATGATTATGAGTTGTAATCTGAAGACTAATGTCCCTATCAGAGATGTAAATGTTGGCATTCGATGTATTGTTCCCTTGTACAAGGTTACCCTAATTGGCCCCTTGTAGAGGCGCAAGGATACCAACAATGTAGATTTTAACCTTGTACAATATTTGACTGCAAATAGATTTTCAATAAAAGAATAGAAAAGATACAATGGAAAATACACACATTACACAGAGATTTTTCCCATGGAAACCCAAAACCACGAAAACCAACATATTTTATACTCATTCATAGTGATACATTGTTTACAATACAATATACATATAGGAGCCAACGACATCCAAAACTCTAACCCAATGACCTGGACTAGTCAAAAACCTTAATTCCTTAACCGGAAATAGAAAACCATCGGTAAAAACCATATGCCGAAAAACTGCCCAACAATGGACATGAAAAATGAGGAAAAAATGTGACATGTTTCTCGAGGAAAAAATGAAACACATGGTCTAGGTCTCTCTCCCTATCACACTATCACACACTCTAGCAAGTTTGATACATCGCAAGGGAAGAAATGGCCTTGACATAGACCTAGACCTATATATGGAAAAAATTAGACATGGCAAGGCATAGAAAGACCTATATAGAGAGTTAGACCATGACCTAGACCATGACCTAGAACTAGATTCAAGCCATGCCCTAGAGATAGAACTAGACCATGACATAGACCATGACCTAGAACCCCCTCGCTCCATCTACCTGAGGCCCCCACCTATGTCAAACCCTTAACCCCCTCCACACTTGAACCCTAAGTGCATTATGCCTATACTCTTGTTAAAGGCCCCACAATCCTTACACCTCCATCTTGGTGCTTTAAACACAACCCTATGCCTGAACTCACTTTTAGTCTTAAGCCCTGAGGTCCTAGTTTTCCCCAAACCCCTATACACCTTTATCTCTAATGTTATTTGGTCCATATAATAAATGTTTTATCCGTTGCATTTAGAGTGCACACATGCTCTTGTGAGTAGAAACAAGTGAGGTCAGGTAATGTTTGTACCTCATATCATTTCCTAACATGAATGCACGGATATTCCTGCTAGGAAGGGATATCATGCAGGCATAGTCCTCAACCTCATTCTTTTTGAAAAAATTGAACTATCCCGACATATGCACATAGAAATAACAATATCATACATGTTTTTTGTCTTTTTGTCTTTTTGGAAAGTAAACTTTTGTCTTGTCTAATTGGTAGACAAATTTGTGAAATTGGAAGACAAATATTAGTGGAAATAAAACTTGTGTCTTCTTGTGTATTTCATAGAAAAATTTATTTAATTAGAAGACAATTGTCATTGGAAATCAAACTTGTGTCTTGTTGAGTAATTGTTAGATAAATTTGTGTAATTGGAAGACAATTGTCAGTGAAAGCAAACTTGTGTCTTCTTGTGTAATTGGTAGACAATTTTGTTGGAGTTACTTCACACACACCTAGGATTTATTTTTCCTAATGTTTTACCTTGTTTATTATTCATTATCCAGTATCCTATATTTTAGGACGAACATTCCTCTAGGGAGAATATTATCTTTAGTTTTCACTTCAGTTTGACTAGTTGAGTGGAGTCTAGATGTTGCATTGGTTTTGTCACCATGCAACATTGGGATCATCACCAAATAATGCGCATTAGCCTTGGTATCATCACCAGATTAGTGCATTACCCATGATTCCCCGATATCCTCATCACTTCACTATGTTTCATTCAGTTAACTGAAGACTGGTAGACTAGTTAACTCATCTAGGTGGCAGTTCACTCTCGTAACTTCCTGAGAGACTAGACTAGGTGACATTTTACTCCTACAACTACTGCTGTGTGTCTAGATCACTCTAGACTACCACTATGGCACATTGTCTTCTCCTTTAGTGTGCATTGATTGTTTTATATATAGTATATCATGTGTAAATTATTCATTATTGATTACGGTTAATGTGAGTTATTCCATTCTTTCTTTCTTTCTTCTTCTTTCTCAATTTCTCTCTGCAAATGTGTGTGATATTTTCTAGCTAGATCTATTCTATGCAGGTTCAACACATTTATAAATTTTGTGTAATTGGAAGAAAATTGCCAGTTGAAAGCAAACTTATGTCTTCTTGTGTAATTGGTAGAAAAAATTGTTTAACTAGAAGACAATTGTCACTGGAAATCAAACTTTTGTCTTCTTGTGTAATTGGTAAGACACATTTGTGTAATTGGAATATAATTGTCAGTGGAAAGAAAAAAAATTATGGTGTACTTGGAAGACAATTGTTATCTTTAAACATGGGGAACCTATGGAATCGAAGTAGAGAGTCTTGAAGGAAATTAAAACCCATTGAAAAGGTAGTTGAAGAAAGAGAATTTTAGGTATGTCGAAATGAAGACTTTTAGCGGAGGGAAATCCAAATTCTCATAGAATATATGTCGTCGTTGTTTCTCCTCAATCATCATAATAGAAGAAAATTATTTCGATAGAGGCCAATCTAGTATAGACTTCTATTGAACCTCGAATCACTATTTCATCAAGACAATTTGTTTTGGATGACTAGATGATGGGGGATTTGCATGGAGCTAATTATACAATGAATTAAATTAAAGAGCCAACTGGTGCACAAACTTCTGGTGAAGAAGTTATGTGGTGTGACCTCTTGTTGGATAGACAGACATTCCATAAAATAGTCATGGGTATGTCCACTCTTCTCCCAGAATTGATCCACTAGTAATTGAAGGGGGAAGAATTGATATGTTTGTAACTCCACAACAGAGAGGTCAAGAGTTCTAGAATATGAGTTCATCGTCCCTACCTAGATTGAGAAATGTGCATTGAAGAAATCCTAAAGTCATTCAGGTGGATGAAAGTGGTCTAGAATCACTTAAAGTTAAGTTACCTAACTGAACTATTCATTATCATTCTCATAAAATGATTAAAGAATATTTTGAACCAAAATATTATTCCAATAAATCTCAATTATTTTTGGCTTGGTTAAAATATAGAAGTTTGACTACTACTAGGAGAATCTTGGGCATTAAAAGAGTGAAAAATTAAAAAACATGTAATCATATTGTTAGAAATCTTGAGGATGTTTTTTAAAAAATGGTAATAAAACACATTCTAAATATTGTAATGCATCTGAATGTATCTTTTCACAATTATTTGTTAGCAAGATCACAAGAAAATTTACTTTTCTCAAATAAGCCACTCATCTCATGAAATGCAATATCAAAACCCTTAGAAAGTATTCTAATAGAAAAGATAGTCATGACACAGGTGTCCCAACATATTTGTGGGACTTCACTGGTAGGATATCTCATTCTAACATGAAGTTAATTGGAATAGTTAAGGGACTATTACATGTTTTTTGGAATGAGAACACTAGGCCTTCTTCCAAACAAAAATATGTAATTAAATTGAGAAAGGGATCTAGGGATAATGAACCCCACATTAAACACTTTCTTGATAGGACACACATATAATTGTATGAGATATTCAGGACTGTACATAGTGCACTTAAATTGAGCCAAATATATTTCCATAAATGTAATCCTTGGTATCTTCAAATAAACACAATTCGTAACACATGTTGTTGTAGATACCACATTGAGTATGGTTATTATTATCACACACATATGTGTGTGTGTGTGTATCATGTATTTCATAAAAATCTTGTGCAGGAATGCTCAGTTATATTACCATTGTCATCATCTAAATACTTTATTCATAGAATATTATGTATAAATATAGAAGGTTATACATTCTATAAAATTCTTCCTTAGATGGGATATGCCCCAACTGCAGTGGATTGACATTAATGAGAAAGTTCATTCATGTGAGCGATGTGCATGAATTGGGGAGGAAGGAGGTTGACTTGGAAAGATTTAAATATGTCTCATATGATATTGACACATGGTAGGAAAGGAAAAATATACAATTGGTGACTTCTCGGGTACGAGTATGTGAATTCATTGAGGATTTCTTTGAAAATAAATTACAATATGTCCAACATGTTTTTTAAATACCTCAATAGAACTACAATTATAACTTCATAAATAACCATTAATATCAAAAAGAATAAACCAAACCATTCACCACATATTCGACATAATAATGTAGAAAAAACCCTTGAGGTAGGGTAACACCATATATTAGTCCTTATGGAAGGATAACACTCCTCAAGCAATCTTTGTTTGTTACAATAACAATATTCTTCACTATGCTTCAATACATTGCTTACACTTCTTTATATAGCATTCTCTCTCTCTCTTAGGAACATTCTTGTAGGTGGAACCTTCTAAAAATACTTCTCACCTTTATTTTGTTCATACTATTACATTTACATAGTCATATATCTATTATTACTCCCACTGGGTATCTCTATAGGTATACTACCTTCAATCAATTGTTAAGTACCTAAATAGATCTGCAATTATATTTTCATAAATAACCCTTAATCTCAACAAGAATAAACCAAACCATTCACCAAATACTCAACATAAGAATGTAGACAAAACCATTAAGGTATGGTAACACCATATATTAATCCTTTTGGAAGGATAGCACTCATGAAGAAATATTTTCTTGTTACAATAACAATATTCTTCACTATGCTTCAATACATTTCTTACACTTCTTTATATAACATTCTCTCTCTCTCCTAGGAATATTATAGAGAAGGAATATTCTAGTAGGTGGAACCTTCTAAAAATCATTCTCACCTTTATTGAACCCTATTACATACACATAGTCATATATCTATTGTTACTCCCATTGGGTACCTCCCTAGGTACCCCATATTACCTCCATAGGTATACTACAATGTCCATGTGGCCCGATGGAAGGACGAGTAGTTTAGAATATGCAGAGATACATTTCACATTGGTATTGTATTATTACTGGTTGATTTTTCTGAGAACTACACCCTTCAACCGAAAAATGAGAATCGAATCCAATATTATCACTTAGAGAGTGTTAACATAAATGTCCATTTCACATACAGGCATGGACCAAATAGTCACGAAGAAAATAGAATTATATTGGAGGAGTATCACTTCTACATAAGTGATGATTGGTGCCATGAATTAGCCTATGTAGAACATTGCTTTCAGTTGTTTTACAATCACCTGAAGGAGAAAAAATTAGGATCAACATTGGATTTGGTCAGATGGTTGTACAGGCCAGTTAAAAAATGTTCGTTTATTTCAATGGTTGTGTATGTTGCACAAAAAATCAAGGTACCACATATTGGTAACTATTTCAAGTCTGGGAACGGGAAATGGGAGCATTATGGATAATATGAATGCATCAAAAAAAGATTACATGGGAAAGAAATCAAGTTCACAACTACTTTCCTCATTCGAGATACATAATCCATTGTTGAATGGTGTTCTTCAGTAATGGGAAAGGGAACAAGAACCCATGAATACAATCAACCAAGGAAGGGCATGTACATATATATTTTTGGGAGGTGGTTGGTGTAGATTGATCATAGTGGTATGAATGAAAAACAAAGAAGGGCACTCATGGATTGCATTCAGTTCAAACATCAGACAATGCAATAGTTTAAATATGGACAAGAAATATTTGTTTCTTTTTTTTTCCATGTAGTAGTAATGAATGGGATGATTGTGAATCCACAGATTGAGTTGATCGATGGGATTGTGTATCACTCCCCATTGGTCAATGTATAACTATGGAATTATTCTATTTGGAGGAGGACCAATAAAATATTTGATAATATTATCATCATGTTTGAGATCTCGTACTGCCAAGTTCGATGGATATTCTATTAAATTTTGAATAACTAGAATCAATTATGTATTCTTTAGTCATTTAATGGACTCACATGTTGGAACTCAATTTTTTTAGGGCACATATCCATAGTGGCTTCCCCAAAGGGTAATTAATGGGACATTAACTATTTGTTGGAGCGTTTCTTAGAGGGAAATAAGGCATTAATCCTCTTAGTAACAGACTCCAAAGGCATTGAAATTCTGATTGTGTCAATGGTTATTAAAGGAGAATATTTGACACAGTATGAAAGAACAGGGAAGAAAGGTGGTTATGCATGTAAATATTATAGACCAGGTGAAGTTGTATACCACTTTACAAACTAGGTTGTTGGTACAAACCTCCAACTACAAACAATGCCAAGTAAGAACACATCAAAAGGTATGATATTTCTTGCCTTACTCTGAGCACGAGAATTTAATTTAGACCATCATTATTAGAAGTGATATTTATGGTCTACTTGAATGACCATAAGCATGTAGACCACCCAATGAATGTCATAAATATGGGTTGTATCTTTCCTTGTCATGTGTTGCTTCTCATTTCCTTTCCGTACCTTTCCTTTCCATGTATTTCCCTGCCATTACTTTCCATGCCTTGCCTTGCCATGTATTTCCATGCCTTTACTTTCCCTTCCTTTCCTATACCTAGAACTAGACCTTTCCTTGTCTTCCTATGCCTTTCCTTTCCTTTCCTTTCTATGACATGTCTTTTCTTGTATATCCTTTCCTTGGATTTCCTTGTCTTGTCATGACTTGTCTTGCCTTTCATTTCCTTTCCTTTCCTTGTCATGCCATGTATTGTATGGTCTTTCCTTGCCTTTCCTTGTCTTTTCATTCCTTGTCTTGCCATGCATTTCCTTTCCTTTCCATTCTATGAATTTCCTTTCCTTTTATTTCCTTCCCTTCCCTTCCCTTATGTTTCCATGCCTTTCCTTACCTTATCTTGTATTGCCTTGTCTTTCCTTGCCTTGCCTTACCTTTCCATGCATTGATTTTCTTTGTCTTTCCTTTCCTTCTCTTTCCTTTCCATGATTGGTCTTTCCATTCCTTTCATTGCCTTACCATGTCATCTCTTGTTTAATTCACGGTATAGGTCTAATTTAAGGAAACACAAGGAAAGGAAGGGTAATTCAAGGAAAGCAAATGTAAGGAAAGGTAATGGAAAAGCAAGAAAACTCAATGTAATGCAAGGAAAAGTAAGGATAGACATGGAAAATAAAGGCATGGAAAGCCAAGGTCTAGGTTTAGGTCTAGTTTTAGGTCTAAGTCTGCATCATGGTCTAGGTCATGGTCTAGTTCTAGTTCATGGTATACATCTGAGTCAAGGCAAGGAAAGGAAGGGAAAAGAAATGCAAGGAAAGAAAAGGAAATGCAAGGATGGACATGGAAAGGCAAGGCAAGGCAAGGTAAGGAAAGGAAATGCAGTGATAGGAAAGGCAAGGCAATGCAAGGGAAGGGAAGGATAGACATGGAAAGGAAACGTCTAGGTTTATTTCTAAGTCTAGGTCATGATCTAGTTCATGGTCATGTTATAGGTATTTTAATTTTACAACAACATAATTTTTTCTTTTGGGGATAATGATGAGAAATTTTGATACACAATGCCTAATGTGGTGGAATAATAACTTTTAAAAACTGTTGAAAAAAAAAATTATGAACCTGAATTTTTATTCTATCACATATAATTCGCATATGCAAGCTCACATTGTGGATCATTAACAACTTATGTGATGAAGTCATACGTTTTTATTATTTTACTGATATGCATCATTCCTTTTGATAAACATAATGTGATTATGATGGTTCTAGATGCAAGGACAAACTTTGAGGATCTAGGTGGATCTCGATGGCCATCCACCTTCTCCATTGAATCAAGATTTTTGAGCTTATGGTTTTGATAAACCATGATGTTCACCTTTTTGATGCGGAATGTAATGTAATGTAATTCCTAAAACACTAATCAATTGTATCACATTAGAACTCCATAGTTAATAACGCTTGGGATAGAGTAGTACTGGGGTGGGTGACCTCCCAGGAAGTCCTAGTGTTTTACATGCCTACGAAATTTTGTAAAATTAGACCAATTTATCCCACATGCATCATGGGAATTATTTTCCTCTCACTCTATCATATATAATCGAGGTGAAGGAGGTCCTTTAAGCATGCAATGGATTTCTATGTAAATCGTGTTGCAAATGAAGTGTAACATACATCTCTTTCTATTCAGAGATAAGTTACCCAGTTCTAACCAGTTTGTGTTCAACATTTTTCTGCTATTTAATCCATTAATAGAAGTTAGGTTTCACTAATTTTTTGTATTTCTACTATATTTTCCTTTTTATCTCTTTTTTCTCTCATCATAATTTGGATATGTCAAGATCTCTTTCTCTTCAGAGATAAGCTACCCCATTCTAACTAGTTTTCCTTTCACAATGTTATGTTATTTTATTCATTAATAGAAGTTGGGTTTCACTATATTTCTATGTTTATGCTATATTTTCCTTTGTATATATATTTTTTCTCACCATAATCTGGATCAATTGTATCAGAGTAGTCGTATCCTTGTCATCTCTCAGAGCATGTCCTTGACACATTCAAGGTATAGAGAGTTCGGCCTTGAGCTAGTTTCTCTTGAGAACAACCACTCTCACTAGCCTAACTGACCTCCCATGGAGAAAGAGAAGAGAGATGATGGAGTAGGATAACCTTTAAAGATGTTTCTCAAGGAATATCTCATGTGATAGAGTAATTATATGATGGACAACTTCACTCAGATCCTTCAACAACTACTAATGTCGGTTGCAACATCTTCGACAAGCAACCGTTTCGGAGGAGCGAAACCCTTCAAGGTAAAATTCAATTTTGATATCCCCTTATTTATGACCAGATAGATGAAAATGCTCTAGAAAAATGGTTGAATCTACTAGAAGTTTATTTCTTTGTCCAAAAACTTTCTAAGAGAGAAATGATCACCTTCACTCTCCATAAATCCCTTGCCCATGTTAGAGGTTTGTTGGAAGGTTAATAGGAGAGGTACACCATGGATTAATCTATGCCATTGAAGAGAGAACCCACTTGTGCATCCTTTGTATATTCCCTCAAGGAGGAGCTATAACCTATCGAAAAATATGATTACTAGTACATTAGATGGACAAATCTGCATAAAAAAAAAAAGACCATATGGTTTTAGGTTACACTAACATATTTCATACCTTTCACTCAAAGATGGGTATCAAACAGTCTGAGGAGAACTTGGTTTTGAAGTACCACAATGGTCTACATAGGTACATGCGAATAAAGATGGATTTTTGGGCATCACATCACTAGGATATGCTTATTGATATGCAATCAAATTTGAGCATAAATTCAAACAATGGAGTAAGAAGGAGTTCGTTTTTGAAAATATTACATAATAAAATCATGGAAAATGAAAACCTAACTCACAGAATGAATAAAAATCGATGAGAGTCAATCTCAAGAAAATCATTCCAAGAAACCGGCTTAGAAGGGTGATGGGAAGTCTAAGAAAGATACTAGAAAGTGGTGTGAGTTCCACAAAACCCCCTGGAACAAGACCAATGAATGTCACTCAAAATAGTCATTGGCGGTCAAGCTCAAAGAAAAATAATCATAAGCTGACTCAGAATCTGATTTAGAGCATAATAAATGGAAACATATCATCCATGTAAAATCTAATACTACCATCATGACCAAAAGAATACAACCAGAAGAAATAGAGGAGACTGAGGAGGGGAAGCACCTCTTCAAATTGCCTATGTGGGTAAAGGGTACCACACTACACTTAATTTTTGCTATTGGGAGATAGAAGAGCCTGATCTCAACCAAGGTTTTCAAGAAATTGAATTTTCCAACGATGCCACACCCCCTACCATACACCATCATATTTCTGAGCTAACGATGAGACATCCACATTAGTCAAAAGTGTCTCCTATCATACAACATCAAGCTCTTCAAGGATTAGGCATTGTTCTATGTTTCCCTACTTGAAGTCTGTGATGTTATTTTAGGACAACCATGTATGTGGAAACATCGTTCTCTCTATGAGTCTCGACCCCACAGTGTCATTGTTACTCTAGTAGGTCATATATATAGGGTACCATAGGTATCTCCATCTAATTCCACTTCATTTGTCTCAAAACAAAAGTGCAACACAGTGGTATATCACCAAAAAGTTTTCTCTATTCATGATCCAATAAGAAGGTGAACAAAAGGTCACTGCAACAACTACAAACTTGGCCCAAGACCTTTCTATCCAACAGAAGTAGGTTGAAAATATTGTAGAGGAGCACAAAGATATTTCTACTTCACCTACAGGGGTGCCTATGCACTACCGCATCATGCATTCCATTGACTCAATGCATCGGTGCTCCCTTACCTAATGGTCTAATATATAGATGATCTCTTCTAGAGAATGAGAGTCTTCCATATGTTTAACATAGCTATATTGGACACTTCCTTTTCCAAGTTTTATTGGGGTTCCAACCATTATCCCCCGTTCATATACCTCTTCTTATTTCCAATTTGTTTGATAGGATCCAACACCTCCACCAACAAGTTCATGACATCCTTCCATGGGCCATGTACAAGCAGGAAAACTACTTTAACAAGGAAGGCATCTCACCAAATTTCATATTCAACAACATTTTCCCCATATCTCTAGGGAATTTGACATAATGGGTATCATTGCTTCCTAATGGGGGATAATTAATCTAGGTTGATCTCAATGGCCAACCACCTTCTCCACTAAATCAAGGTTTCTGAGCTTGCAGTTTTGATAAACCTTGATGTTCACCCTTTTGATTGGGAATGTAATGTAATGTCATCTCCATTTGTGATGTAATGTGATTCCTAAAGATTTAATGAAATGGATCGCATTAGAAATCCACATTTAAGCGTTCTTGGGCTACAGTAGTACTAGCATGGGTGACCTCCCAGGAAGTCCTAGTGTTTTACATACCTATGACATTTTTATTTATCCCACATGCATCATGGGAATTATTCTCCTCTCACTCTACCATATACAACTGAGGTAAAGGAGGTTCTTTAAGAATTAAATGGAGTATTATGTAAAGCTTGTTGTGAATGAACCATATCCAACATCTCTTTCTCTTTAGAGATAAGCTATCCAATTCTAGCCAATTTGTTTTCTGCAATGTTCTTCTATTTTGTTCATTAACAGAAGTTGTGTTTCACTGTATTTCTTTGTTTATGATATATTTTCCTTTGTATCTCATTTTGTTCTCAACATAACCTAAATCAATCAACATCTCTTTCTCTTTAGAGATAAGATACTACATTCTAGCAAGCTCGTGTTCTACAATGTTCTGCTACTTTATTCATTAACACAAGTTTGATTTCAATGTATTTATATGTTGACGCTATATTTTCCTTTGTATCACATTTCATTCTCATCATAATCCATATCATTTGAGCTCATATGAGGAATTTGGATGGTGAATGGATGTTTTTCTAATTTTAATTTCACATATTACATCATTGCAAATACGAGGCAAGGAAAGAAAATCCAAGTCAAGAGAATACATGGAAAGGAAAATCCTGGAAAGGAAAGGAAAGGCTAGACATGGAAAGGAAAGGAAAGGCAAGGAAAGGCTAGAAATAACATGAAAGGCATGGAAAGGAAAGGCATGGAAAGACATGGAAAACCCTAGACCTAGACCTAGACCCTCTCAACATGTATTTCCAAGGAAAGGTGAGGCAAGGCAAGGTGAGGGAAGGAAAGGAATGGAAATACAATGCATCACAAGACCTAGACATATACCTAGACAATGCAAGAAAAGACATGGAAAGGCAAGACATGGAAAGGAAAGTCTATACATGGCAAGGCAATGCTAGACATGGCAAGGAAAGGCTAGACATGGAAAGGCAAAGAATGAGAAGAGATATATTATATACAATGGTTTGCATACATCCTTCACTTTAATAAGACAATCCTTCAAGATGGTTATTGACAAATTTTACTAATATTGGGTTTAATCTTACCAATATTAATGTAGATCCAAATGATGGATTTCAAACAAAGTTTAGACATGTGTTTGGAGTGCACATATTGGATCCTCTTAGGTTCAAGTCCTTTGAGAGTCACATCATGATCATGTTGGTGGAAAGTGATAAATTCCACATAATGGTTACTAAAGTAGTTACCTACCAAAATACACCATTGAATATAAAAAAACAAAAACCTAATCCAACACCCATGATATAGAATTCATATTAGAGGATATAGCCAAATTCCTAGATGTTTCACTTTGTGCATGAAATGCTCAGATTGAATATGTTTTTTTTCCTAGGATACTAATTGATGCAGGAGCATCGTTAGCGAGCACATGGAGCAGGACCACTCA
>JASDQU010105577.1:140847-151233 GCA_032191745.1 Picea mariana
AAGAGATATATTATATACAATGGTTTGCATACATCCTTCACTTTAATAAGACAATCCTTCAAGATGGTTATTGACAAATTTTACTAATATTGGGTTTAATCTTACCAATATTAATGTAGATCCAAATGATGGATTTCAAACAAAGTTTAGACATGTGTTTGGAGTGCACATATTGGATCCTCTTAGGTTCAAGTCCTTTGAGAGTCACATCATGATCATGTTGGTGGAAAGTGATAAATTCCACATAATGGTTACTAAAGTAGTTACCTACCAAAATACACCATTGAATATAAAAAAACAAAAACCTAATCCAACACCCATGATATAGAATTCATATTAGAGGATATAGCCAAATTCCTAGATGTTTCACTTTGTGCATGAAATGCTCAGATTGAATATGTTTTTTTTCCTAGGATACTAATTGATGCAGGAGCATCGTTAGCGAGCACATGGAGCAGGACCACTCAATGCCTAGGAATATTTTCAGAATCTCAACGCTAGCAGTTACGATGAATATTTTGAAGCATGCCTGAACTCAGCGCCAAGAGATATTTTGAAGCATGTATGAATGCAGTGCTAGAAAACTCTTTGAATAACTCTTGAACGATTGTGAGTGAAGTGGGAGTTTCCACTCCTGCTCTGGAATATGAGTGATCTAAGATAGTCGTTAGGTTAGGTTTTGGAGTAGAAAAGTAGTCGGGGGAACCCTAAGAACCCTCTGAGATAAATAGAGGTTATGTATGCCCAAATGAGGCTAGCTGCAAGTTAGTAGGAGATTTCTTAGTTTTCAGTTTTTGTTTTGATTATAGTTGTATCCATTTTCACTTTTGAGTATAACAAAGGAAAATTGACCCAATGCATGGTGTGGACATTGTTTGCAATTCCCTGTTATTGTGTTTCATCAATGAATGAATGAATTTTGTTATGAGTAGATGGAACTATGAATGTTAGGATAAGTTTCAATTGTTTCTCTTATGATAGAAGTGGTGCAAGGTGTGCACATACAACATAAGGAGTGCATTGACAGGATCTGTTTCGGTTTTGAAGCTCATAAGAGATAGCATGAAACTTTCCCTTTACAAGGAGTGAAAAGTGACTGTTGCAAGGTGTGCACAATCATCCGTAGGAATTCAAATCTTGCGTAAGAATCAGTTGCAAGGTGTGCACCAAGAGAAAGGAGAATGACAGGAGGGCGGGAAGAATTTATTTTCAGAAATCCTTCGGACCTAAGTTATCGAAATCCATCAAATGAAAGAAGTGCACAGGAAACTGAAAATCGTCATGAAGACCAAACTCAGGAGAGATAACACTTTCTAGAATCATAGTCAAAGTCTGAGATACAGACCCACAAGAAGTTCAAAGGTAGAGACCTTTTAAGACTTAGAAAAAATTTCTAAGTCGAAAGAAATCAAAATCTCAAGAGGAGGAGCAACAATGGTCGTTGGATCACAGCACGAAGGATCAACAACCATCTCATTCAAGAGAAGGTGCATGAGATTTAATGATTCGTACACACAGGAGAAAGAACCCACCAATATTTGAGACTTGAACTTCCCAAAGTTCAGAGTTCTGGATTCTTGAAGTGAAATATCAGTCATTGGATCGATCGAGAAAATCTAGACCGTGAGATATCGTGAACTTGANGAAGAGTCGGAGAGCCGATGAAAAGATGGACCATTAGATCTAGAGGGGTACATGTTGATGGGTCGTGAGATCTAAAGGGAGGCCAAGGCGAGGCGTTGAAACACCCAAAGCCCAAAGAGTTGAAGATCCGAGAGTCATTGATCTCTTAGTAGACACTTGTCAGCAAATCGTGAGCTCCGAGAAATTTTTCATGGGATTTTTAGTTTGAGAACTGAGATCATTGAATCTCGGAGGCCCGAATACCCGAAGTGAATCTGAGCCATCAGATCTAGAGGAGACATGGTGAAGATATGAGAACTCCGGGTAAAGTCTCAAAGTGATCTATAGTTTTCAAACTCAAGGGAGACGTGGCGCAAATCCATGCATTCCGGGTAAAGACCCAAAGTAAACCTCAATTGTTGATTTGAGGTGGACACACGTCAGTGGATTATAGCCTTAAGACAAATTCATTGGGGAAAGGGTGAAGTGTTAGCTTTTAAATCTCTGAAGTCCAAAACCCGGAGGGGATATCGATCATTAATTGAGAGGGGGGTCTCAGGACAATTGATCTGGGTTGAAAGGTAAAACACCCAAGGTAGAAGCTGGACCATTGATTGTGAGGACAGGTGTATGTAGATCACCTGATCTAGAAGATTGGAGTACAAAAGAAGCTGAGGTTTGAGATTTCAAAACCCCAAAGTCTGAAGAACTGTAGAGATCACAACCGTTTAGTGAAGGGGAAAAGTTTCAGGAGATCTTCCACTTCAGAAGATTGCGCTGCAAAGGAAACCAAGGTTTGAGATTCGAAAATTCTGAAGTCCATAATTCTTAATCGATAACAGTCGTCGATTGCAGAGAGGGAGATCTAGACCATTGATTCCACGGAAGAGATCTTAGTCGTCCGTCTGGAGTCACCGTCAAGATCGTAAGATCAACGATCATCTTGTATTTGAGGGATAGGAGTTGTGTGGACTTTAAAAAATCAAGGGTGAGCCAGAATCCATACTGTGGTTTTGCTAGGGAGACACATGGAGGGTCGAGGAGAATTGTGGGACCAAAGAAATTTCAACTTCAAACATCTTGTGACTGTGCCTGCAATCACATGGTCATTGCCCAAGGTCACATCGGAGGAGGGGCCGAGAGAAAAAGCATTAATGCCCGATACTCTGAGGTTTTTGTAGAGCGTGAAAAGGAAGGTCGTGTGTGTCGAGAAGCCTATGCAGGGAGCCTAGGGCAATTGTGTTTAACACGGAATGATACCAATAAGGTTTCAAAGAGTCTCTCGACTCCAGAATCAAATATCCTGACCAGGAGGTCGCGCAGCCGTTAGAAGAGAAGGGGGTATGCACCAAGTGGTATAAGAGCGAAGTTTTTCTTGCAGACATTAGGAAAGGAGTGGAGACAAAAAGAACTTAGAGCTGTACTCTATTTGTGACAGACAATGAACACAATTCCACGGAGGAGATGAGTGGAACCACCTTTAGCCAATCAGGTTGTAGAAAGGGAGATGTGAGAACTTCGTGCAATATTATAGGCCATGGAGGCAGCACAGAGACAAGCACCTAATGCTGGAGACATCAGCGATGAAGAGAGTGAAGAAGTAGAAGTCGAAGAAGTTGCAAGAGAGGATGTTGTTGAAGAACGCTTGCTGAGAGCAGTTTCCATATTGGGAGGCAGAGCCAATATAGAGGTCCCAATGTATGAGGTCAATTTAGATGCTAAAGAGCTATTGGATTGGCTAAGATTCATGGACAAATTTTTCGACTATGAAGAGGTCGATGAAGAGAAAAAGGTGAAACAGGCTGTCACTAGGCTAAAAGGACATGCAACGCTATGGTGGGATGAACTGCGGATTGAGAGGAGAAGCAAAGGAAAACATAAGATAAATAATTGAGATAGAATGGTAGCCAAGCTGAAGTCTAAGTTCATGCCCAAAGCTTATCAAATCAATTTGTTCAAGAAGATCCAGAACCTGAGACAAAAGGGGATGATAGTTAAGGAGTACACATAGGAGTTCTATAGACTGAACATCATAACTAGAAAAAGGAAGAGAGATGAATAAAAAGTTTTCAGATATATAAATGGCATGAGATATCAAATCTAGGATGATTTCAGCATGATGTCAGTAAGGACAGTGGAGGATTCTTATCAGTTTGCACTGAAGGCAGAGGAGAAGTTGGCTATAAAACAAAGCCATTGAGGAAGAGGTAAAATCCCAGCCCCAAACAAAATCAAGGGAGTTACCCATGATAAGGCGCATAAGTATAAGGATGATTCTGAGAAACCACACAGACACTCGATAAGAAGAGGAAGTTCCTGAGGAAGACAGGGTGGTGGGAGAAGTTCTTCTAGAGGAAGAGGAAGAAGAGGAGGAGGAGAAATAAGATGTTATGCCTGTGGAAAGACATGGCACATGTATTGGGAATGTCCCAAGAAAAATAAATAAGGACGAGGTGGAGCTCACATTTCTGAAGCACATAGAGGGAATGTTGAAGTAGAAGACGTAGAGGATGAATATCCCCAATGTTGAGGAAGGTTCCCTTAAAACTAGAGGCATAAGTTGAAAATCCAGTGCAGAGGAACAATCTCTTCAGAACATCTTGCAAGAATAAAGAGAGACTATTCAAGGTGATAATCGACAGTGGGAGCACAGATAAATTTGTATCCACAGAGATGGTTGAGAAATTGGAGCTGGAGACAACTGCACATCCGAAGCCATACAAAGTCTCATGGTTGCAGAAAGGACACCAGGTAATGGTTACTAAACAATGCTTGGTTGAATTTAAGATAGGAGGATATAGAGATGAAATTCTATGTGATGTAATTTCCATGGATGTATGCCATATTTTGCTGGGAAGACCATGGCAGTTTGATAAGAATGTCATTCATGATGGGAGGACGAATGCATACACCTTGGTGAAGAATGGTAGAACACACATGCTACTGCCAATAGAGGAGAATAAATTGAAAGAGGAAGTCAACACACGCATACTTCTTATGATTGGGAAGGAAATCCTAAAAGAAGTCAAGAAAGAATAGAAGATGCAGTTCGTTGTGGTGAGGAAACCCAGATTTATCTTTACAAGTACTTCGATGGATGATTTGCCTGAAGAAGTTTAGGAGTTGTTGGATAATTTTGTTGACATAGTGGTGGATGAGCTACCTAACTCACTGCCACCCATCAGAAATATCAGCCAGCATACTAACTTGATACTAGTAGCAAATCTACCAAACAAAGAAACATACAGATTGACACGTAGAGAGAATAAAGAAGTGAAGAACCAAGTCCAGAAATTGTTAGACAAGGGTTTGGTGAGAGGGAGCTTGAGTCCATGCACAATACCAACTGTGTTGAGTCCAAAGAAGGATGGAGGATGTATAATGTGTACAAACACGAGAGCCATTAACAATATCACCATCAGGTATAGATTTCCTTTACCAAGAATGGATGATTTAATGGATTGTTTAAGTGGAGCAAATTTCTTTTCTAAAATAGATTTGAAATCTAGATATCACTAGATTAGAATGAGAGAAGGTGATGTGATCCAGAATCCATGCCCTCGGCCCGAGATCCACACACAGGATCGTGTTTCTTCGAATCTGCAGAGATGAATTAGTTCTTTCGGGCCCTCACTAGAACCCCATGAATTCGATCCACAAGTCCTTCACGAAAACTCCACCACCACAAGAAATTCACCAGGCATGAGTCTTCACCTCCACACGGCCACTAGATATGACTGCGACCTTTTCCGAAAAGGTATTTTGGGTTTTGCGACTTTGGGGGTTTCAACACCAAGATCTGCAACTCCTTGTCATCAGAAGTGCCAAAAATTTGAACCCCGAAATGCCAAAATGTGTGACCGCAGCCCCACTCCAAAGATACGTCGTGTTTCATGACTTCGGGGGTTTTCAACTCAAAGTGCCCCGGCCTTTGTCCTTGGGATTTCTGAAATGTTGAATCCTGAAACTCCGAAATGTCGAACCCCGAAAGGGCTGGTGAGTGACAAGCTCCCCGCTTGGATCCTGTCCATGTGACCATGTCCCATGACCCTGTGTTATTCCTCTGAATGCTTTCGGGTTTTTGTGTTTCATGATTTCATGATTCTGACTGCAACAGTTCTTGACCCTTCAAACTTTTGGTTCCCGGACTGCCGAAACATCGAACCTCGAAATGCCGAAATTCCACTTCAAAGGGAGATCAATGGCTGTGATCCTCCCCTGATCCGATAGCTTACATTCTTTCAGGATTTCATGGGTCAAGAGTCCCGACTCTTGCCCTTTGTATCTCTCGGTAGCCGAAATGCTGAAATGTCAAAATATATCTGCTGAGAGATCAATGGTCCATGTCCCTCTTAGACCAACGACTACGATCCAACTGGATCGACAGGCCACATCCTTTCGGGAATTTTCCTGAAACCTTGACCGCTTGACACATGTCCTCCTTGTGGACGGTAATGATGCTTTCGAGATTTCGTGAGTCCTCACCTTTGCATATATGAGGGTTAAAACTCATGCGCCTTCTCCTGGATCCGATGGCTATTGGTCTATGTGCCCAGATCTGACGTCCCAGATCTCTTTCTCCTACGTGCTCTCCTCCTGCTACCTAGAGGTGGATTCAACGGTCCAGATCTTGTCCTCTACTTGATTCAATGGTAGCTATTCTCCCTCCTGAGCTTGCGCTTCTTCCTTCCCCTTGGAATATTTCCAAAGTTTCAAAGGCCTCGGCCTTTTCTTTTGTTGTGAAACCTGTATCCTCGACTTTGGCCTTTATTGTAAGGCTGTTGTCCCTCTTGAGCTTTGTCAACTCTGAAACCTCAAAGGGTTCCTTGACTTCCTTCTCCTCTCGACTATTTCCCTGTGCAAAAAGGCATTGTTCCTCCTGAGCTTCTAAACTTGAGACAAGTTCACTCTGAGCGCACTCCTTGCGTTATTCCTTCTGAGCTTAAGAAATTCAGACAAGTTCTTATTCGCACACTCCTTGTGCTCCTGAGTTTTTCGGATAACTCAATTCGAAGTATTTCTTACAAAGAAATGCTTCACACCATCTTGGTGTTCTTCTGCTTGATGCACACCTTGTAGAGCCTTTCTTCATAGAGTGGTCAGTAACTCTATAAGTGCCTTCTCCTTGACACTTCCCTTTCCTTAGAACTCAAAATAGAGTTCTCTGGTGCACTCTATGCACTCGCTCGATGCCCTCTTGGCAGAGCTCTACAGAACCTTCAGTAGTTCTGTCTTCCTTGAACTCGAAATAGAGATCCTCCTGTGCACTCCTTGCACTCACTCAATGCCCTCCTAACAGAGATTTCCAAAATCTTCAGGGACTATGTCTTCTCACCGAACTCTAAATAGAGTTCTCCTCAATGCATCTTGTGCATTTTCTCAATGCCCTCTTGGAAGAGCCTTTACAGAATTCTCAACAATTCTGCTTCGCTTCTCTGTGCTCTCCTTTGTATAGTTTCTCCTTCAAGGTGTTCAACAACCTTGAGGGTTTTTCCTTGATTCAATGACTACATCTAGTGCACCCTCCTGGCACGTCTTTGTTGGAGATTCCGCAGAATTCAAAAGTGCACTCGTTGCACTGGCTTACAGAACCTGCAACGTTCTTTCATGCAACCTCTTGCATGAAGCCTCAAAGAACCCAAACCTGAAATCAAAGAACTCAACAGATAACTATTCATGTCTATAACCTGAAAATGTAAAAAACACATACATCCATAGCATATCATCAACACATAAAGACATTGATCAACATACACAGAATAACATGCAGGAAAAACGACTTCTGATTGTATTAATATGAAATGCCTCTTTACAATGTGTTCGAGCTGGGACTATAATAGATTCTTGGCTCTCCTCTCTACAGACTAATTGTTCTTTCTACAAACTAACTCGTACGAATACAAAGGCTCTTTTTACAAAAGGGGGATCCTCAAGCTCTTCCCTCCATCTCACCAACTCTCATTAAATTACAATGAATTACATTGAATGGTTGTCTAGTCTGAATCAGATCTATATCTCAGCCTTATAAAACATTAAGAGGCCAACTAACTATAGCCTGCATACAAGCATGGTGTTGGCTCTACCAGCCTTACAATCATTTAATACAATTAAATTCAAATTTGAAATTTGAAAGTGAGAGGGTTGTGCCTCTCCTCTCCATTGAATGCGCTTGATGTGTTGGCTGGCTGGTGCGTAGCTGGCTTGGAGAAATTCTCCTGCATCATACTCCTTAGCTGCAAAAATCATAAGCTCCTGCTCATGAGCTTCCAGGCTCTGTTAAAATCCACCCAGATCCCAAACTGTTCTCTAGGGCTGTCCATATGCTCCATTGCTTCGTTGTTGTTGTTGCTTCTGCTTCCCTGCTTCTATGGAAGGTTCGCCTCTTCTCAGATTCACTTTGCTAATTGCTTCTGCTGATCTGATCATCAGCCTTCTGATCTCCTCAATTATCTCATCCAGGTGCTCTAGTGGCTAGCTCTCTTTATGCAGTCTTCTCCGCTGCACTTCTTCTCTGCAAATGGGTAGATCAAGTAGATCTCCCATGCCATCTTCTTCCTCTCTTGTGGCATTAAGTTCCCACTCTACTGTAGAGTCCAACTCTACAGTCTCCTCACTGAACTGCTGCTCAGCTTCTTTCTGTGGCATTTCTGTTGCTGCCATTTCTATTGCTGGTGCATCTCCAACATCCTCTAGTTGTTCCTCGGACTGGAATTTTCCTTCATCTTCTGTTGCATGCCTCGGCATTGTAATCATCATCAACTGTTTAGCTCCCTGGCTGAAATTTCTGAGCGATTCCTCAGAATTCTTCTCTGATAACATCTGGATGACTGTATGCTCTCGGCAGTCATCTACTGGCTTTGGATGGTTCAACCAATCCTCCAGCATCTCCAACTCCATCTCCCATGGAGTGAGCATCTCAACTGTGTGCTCCTCTTCTTTTCCTTAGGCAACTTCTGATATCTGCTCCATCTCTTTGACAGTCATAGTTGGATATCCTTCCACTGTTGCTACATTGGCAACACACACGCTAGCCTCAACTGGGCTATATGGAAGGAATACCTTTATCCCTCCAATCATCAGAATGCTCTTCTAATCTTCCTTCTCTATCAGTTGTCCTTGCTAATATGAACTCACCTCTGAGCTCATTTTCTCTGTCATCTCCTCTCGCTGATCCAAACTCACCTCTAAGTTCATGATACTGTCATACAGTCTCAACTACTCTCCCTTGCCCACCTGGAAATATGGGATTTCTTCTTTTCCCTCCTGGCAGTCTATGGGATCCTCCAACAATCTCATCTCATTTCTCTCCTGGCAACCTGAATTTTTTGTTCTGCCCTCCCGACAGTCTTTGAGATCATCCTGTGACCTCTTCTTATTGCCCTCCTGGCAAATTGAAAATTCCTCATTGCCCATCTGGCAGTCTCTGAGATCTTCTAGTGATCTCTTCTCCTCATCATCACTGAGATTTCTCCCAGCTTTTGGTTCACACACATGAACCAGTTCTTCTTTAACCCTTAGGTATTCCACATACCTCAGCCATTCCTTCAACAAATTCCACTGCCTTCGGGCCAATAACTCCTTGACTGGCCATTTCACTTTCATTTTCATGGGCCATTCATATACCCATCATGATTTTGCATCCTGTTGCATCTGCAGTACAAGCTCGTCCATTCTTTCCCTTATCTTAGCAAGCTCTTCATCCATATCATCTTTTCTCTATTGGTGGTGGTTCTTCCTTCCACTGCATCCATGGCCTTCAACAGCCATTTTCCTGTTCCTGTCTGCCCTCTTGGCAAACTTGTTCTTGTCACTCTGCAACCGTGAGTGCTTCCATCCTTCTCTTATAGTCAACTTGGTTGTCTATTTGTTGCTGTGTCCTGCAACAATCTCTTCAATCCTCTTCATTTGTAATATACAGACGAAGTTCTGCTCTGATACCACTTTGACGTAGACCCTTTGCCTTCAGGCCAAGATCCACACACAGGATCATTCTTCTTCAAATCCATAGAACCGAATTAGTTCTTTCGGGCCCTCACTGGAACCCCACGAATTCAATCCACAGGTCCTTCACAAAAAATCCACCATCACAAGAAATGCACTAGGCATGAGTCTTCACCTCCACACAGCCACCAGATATGACCACGACCTTTTTCGAAAATGGATTTCAGGTTTCGCGACTTCGGGAGTTTCACCACCAAGATCCCCAGCTCCTTGTCATCAAAAGTGCCAAACATCCAAACCCTGAAATGTTGAAATGTGTGACCGCAGCCCCACTCCAAAGATACGTCGCGTTTCATGACTTCGGGGGTTTTCAAATCAAAGTGCCCCGTCTCCTTGTCCTTGGGATTTCTAAAATGTCGAACCCCAAAACTCCAAAATGTTGAACCCCAAAAGGGATGGCGAGTGACAAGCTCCCCGCTTGGATCCTATCCATGTGACCTTGTCCCGTCACCCGGTGCTATTCCTCTGAGTTCTTTTAGGTTTTCGCGTTTCAAGATTTCGTGATTCTAGCTGCAACAGTTCTTGACCCATCGAACTTTCGAGTCCCAGAATGCCGAAATATTGAACCCCAAAATGCCGAAATTCCACATCAAAGGGAGATCAACGGATGTGAGCCTCCCCTGATCCGACAACTTATGTTCTTTCACGATTTCATGGGTCAAGATTCTCGACTCTTGCCCTTTGTATCTCTCAATAGCCAAAATGATGAAATATCTCTGCTAAGAGATCAATGGTCCATGTCCCTCTTGGACCAACGGCTAC
>JASDQU010105577.1:165636-177698 GCA_032191745.1 Picea mariana
GGAACCATCTATTATGGTAGCCTCAGTGGATGGCATAGATGGAAAAGGTGGTGGGTTGGGTGTCCTATGCATGTATCCATTGAGGATGGATGTAAAATGAAAGATGGTGGGGGTGAGAAATGATAAACCCCTTGGCTTGTACAAGGAATGGTAAAACCCTTGGGTTGGAAAGAGGTATACCAAGAGCCGTGGTAGGGTTCCCAAGGACTAGACTAGCCCCGTAGTTAGAGAAAAAAGAAAATGTTAGGTGGAATGTAGGTAGTGGTGGTGAATGAAATGGTGGTGGTATGGATTACCCAACAATAGATGAAGTACCCTGCATAAATATTTATAATATTTTTATTAGTACTAAAAAGTGAAATTCAACCAAATATATTTAACAAATTTCGTTTTTAAATAAGATTTAACTCAACACATGATACCTATGAAGCTAGTGACTTTACCATCCTAGGTGGACATGGATGATCACCGTATGGTGCCACAACTTGTACAAACATAAGAACGTTATATTTGAGGATGCCAGAAAAAAAATCGCTATGGTGAATTTATCAAATGTGACACATAACTATGTATGTGGTACATCGAATGAACGTGATGCCTTTACGGCTACATCAATGGTGGAAACTAGCACTGATGCATCTACTGGCGTAGAGGGTCTGCTATCAGGATGTAACATTTGAAAAACATCATACAATACGATATGGAAATAAATACACATAATACTATATATATAGGGCGGGTAAGGGTATGTATACCTCCAAATATTTTAGTTGTGAAATTGCTTTATAGAGGGGGTCCCTTATCCCACAAAAAAGGGGGTATCATACACCAATTTGGTCTCCATCTTGGTTGAGACCTTAAAATAATAATAATGATATTATTATTATTATTATTATTATTATTATTGTGTGTGTGTATAATCATGAACAACATAGAGATGGTTAAAATACTAACCTCGTCCATGAAACTTTCATGTCCACTAGCTCCACTCTACTATAGGGGTTGAAGGTTCAACCCCTCTGCCAATGTTGATCCAAATGGATATAGATGGTCACTCACTTCTTCCAGTTGGATCACATACAACATTCATCTTGGAAGTTACAATTTTCATCTTGGCATTTTTTTTCTATCTTTTCGTGTCCTAAACTGCTGGGGTCGTTTAGAGGCCCTAAAAAATGTTTTTTGGGCCCACCATAGTCACACTATCAACAGAGTTAGAGTGTGACGAAATAATTTTTTTTCCTCAAAAAGACCTTTCCAAAAAGATATTGTCCACCTAAAAAAAAGATCCTATGAAAAAGTTACGACTTTGGGAAGTTGATGTACCAACTTACCACAGCGGGGCCCACATCACTTTTGCTGCTTCATCTTCTAGGGTTAGGTTTTCTAATGTCTAATATTTTTTGTTTACCGCTTGATACTAAATATTCCTGGAGGCCTCATTGTAATGTGCTCATAAAATTTCCCATAGACACCACATCTCTTCTCACATATTAGCTATCCCCATTCGACCAAGATTGTTTTCATTATGCATTTTATAGTTTCAAAAAATTTCTTTATCGAATATAAGTTTTTTTTTCCTTTTTTTTCTTTGTATCTAGGGGAATCTGTAATGATGACAATATCTGGATACCGCATGACATGGGGTCGAATCCCTTCCGGCTGCCTTATAACCCCTAGGGAGAACCACACTGCCCGCAAGCCTAGCCTCCAGATAAGACGAGGTTTGAACTTGTGACTTTCTTAGCAGCACGAACACCTTAACAGTACATCTGTTGGCCACTAGACCGCACCCCTGCGGGCTCTTATTGAATATAAGTTAAGTTCCATTATATCATTGTTATTTTTCTTTGTATATCTATGTTCATTTTATAAAACTATGTTTCATTTCATTCCGCTCAAAAATACAGATTAGTGGTATCATAGCGGTCTTCTCTTCATTTTTTCTTTGTTCATGTCCCCAACAAGTTCAAGGTATAAGTAGTTGGGACTCGAACTAGTTGATCCTTTGCAATATCGGCCTCACAAAACTTGAAAAATTACCATGGGAGAAGAAAATAGAGACGACAGGGCAAGAGATCCATTTAAACTATTTCTTGAGGAATCCCTCTCACAAAAAAAGAACGAGATGCTAGATAATTTTGGGTAAATCCTTCGATGACTGCCAATAGGTGACGCATCTTCCTCAAGCGGAGGAACCACCCCCTTCAAGGTACAGATCAATTTTGATATTCCTATATTTGAAGGTCAAATAGATGTGTATGTTGTAGACAAATGGTTAAACCTTGTAGAAGAGTATTTGTTTTTCCATAACTTTTTCGATAGAGAAAAAAATTACATTTGCGCTCCTTAAGGTCATCCAACCCCATGTCAAAGATTGGTGGGAGATTTTCTGTGAGAAAAACGAAAAATAGGGATCTACATTATTTGTAGTTGCACCCACTTGGGTTCTTTCAGGGATATTATTAAGGAACAACACTACCCTATTGGAAGTTATGAAAACTTATATACAATATGGACCACACTATGGTAGGATGGACAATAATACCCTTTTGGAAGTTATGACAACTTATATAAAATAATACACAAACATATTCTCATCACCCATTGGGGTACCTCTGCACTGCCAGGTCAAGAAATCAATTGATCTGACCCTGAGTGCACCAATACCCAATGGGCCAGTCTATCACCACTCTCTATCAGAAAATAAGGAAATCAAGTGCCAAATATGAGCGCTTCTCAACAAGGGGCAGATCTTCCCAAGCTCATCACCTTGTGGAATGATGCAGTAGCATTGCCAGCAAGTGCAAGTGGAGGATAGTTGGATATACACCAACACGCATTTTGAAGACACTTTTAAATTTAAAAGATGAAACATTAATGTAATAGCTGGAAGGATGTATTTTCTTTTAATGTCTTGGGATTGTAATATAGATCTTGAGCATTTTCTATCATCTGTCAGTTGTAGGCATTTATTAGAATAAATGTAAAGTAGTTGTAGTATTTAATTTCGATAAGATAGATTAGAGTTGTAGGAGGGAAAACTCAAGAAATCTCCCTCCTATGTATTGTATGATCGATTCTCATTGTAATTAAGCTGTAGAGAAAGAGAGAATAGGAGAGAAGAGAAGAACATAAATTGTAGAAGTTGTTGGAACAAATAGAGGTTTCTATAGAAACCATGTACAGAAGCACTTGAATTAATAGAAGAATGATTTAATACAATTTCATCGTATGTTATGGTTACTGTTTGCATCTATTGAATGGAATGTTTACAGTTTTCTTATACACTCTGTTATGCAATTGTTTCAATGCTTTATGTGTATGATTTCATGTTGAATGTATGAAGTCTATGAGTAGGAGAGTGTAAGTTTCAATTTCTCCTCATCCTGAAAATTCCTGCAAGGAGCGCAGTGAAGGTCTGCAAGGAGCGCATTGACAAGACTCTGAGTTTGACCTCATAAAAGCTCAAGAGAGATAGAGTTTCTCTTATACCAACAGAAGTGCGAGTATAGAACAGAGTAGTGCCATGTGTGCACATGCTAGGTCGAGGTTTAGAATTTTCCATCCAAGTGAGTGGTTGAAGAAATTTTGTCGCAAGGAGAGTGAAAAGCTGGAGTGCTTGGATAACCATAGGTTATCGTGAAGTCCGCAAGGGATGTGTGCAGGATTGCTTGGAATCCTTGCGTTTGTAGCAAGAATCAAGATCAGGAAGGATAAAGACTTAGAAAATTCCAGAGGAAGGATGAGGGTCGAAGTCACCTCACATAATCAAGCTCAAGAGGAAAGACGTTGAGTTATTTGGCTAAGACACACCGAGAACCTAAAAAGATGGTGGAAATGCTCCGAGGGAGAAGCATCGATATCCATGGACAGTTAGATCCAGTGGCATTGTAGGGGGGTTAAGGTGAGATTCCTTCAGCAATTGCAAGCTCATGAGAGATTACAACCATCATATATGAAGGGGCGAGAGCCATTGATTTGGCACCTTGAATTTTGACATTTCGGGAGTTGGGAGAGTGGAGGAAACAACTATCTGAAAATCGCGAGTCATGAAATCTTGATTCACGAAGGAAGACCCTGGGGCATCAGATAATGAAAAACGAGGACTTTCAATATGGCGTAATGATCATCGCAAGTTCGCATTTTGGGAGAAGGGGAGAGGGCCACTTCACAAACCCCAAACACATGAAATCTCAACGCGTTCGAAAGTTGGGCTCGAGGTCGCAACCGAGGGTCACATCAATGAATAATTTAAGGGAGGAGCTAGGGACCATTAGCCCATTTTGGGGTTTCAGGAATCGGAGGAGTCGGAGTGACTCGCAATGGAAGTCCCAAAATCGTGAAACGCGACGCACCTTTTGAGTTTAAGTCTGTGGTCACGTCGGTGGTCACGTGGAGTGGAGGCTCGCGTCTAGTGCATGTTCACGCATGTGGAGCATAGAAAAGGACATGTGGTATTTAAGTGTCAAAGGTTCTAGCAGGGACCAAGAAGTCATTTTAGCTCGGGAATTGGAAGATCCAAAGACCCGCAGGTCAGTAGACCCTGTTGAGGTGAGGGTTTGCGTCAGGTGGTATCAGAGCTAAAAAAAATTGTTTTCTGTATGGGGAAGACAAGGGATAGTTGTGATTGAGTTCTTTGTGGATAGATTGAAACAATGTCACCAAGGAAACGTTCAGAGATAACCTTACCTGATCCAGCCGTGGAAAGGGAGATGAGAAAACTTTGTGCTTGATTGGATGCTATGGAGACATCACAGACACAAACACCTGATGCTGGAGATATCAGTGATGCTGAAAGAGAGAACGAAGATGGAGCTAAAGAAGAAGTTGTAGCCGAATATGCTGTAGAGGAATGTCTATTTAAAGTTGTTGCAAGAATAGCTTTCAGGGGAAAAATGGACATCCCGATGTATGAAGGCAACTTAGACGTTGATGAGCTGCTAGATTGGTTTAGAGCTTTGAATAAATAATTTGATTATGGAGATATCAAAGAAGACAAGAAGGTTAAGCACATTGTCACTAGACTGAAAGGGCATGGAGCACTTTGGTGGGATGAACTGCAGGCTGACAGGCGTTGCAAATAAAACAAATAATCAAAATCCAGGACACGATGGTAGCGAATATGAAATCCAAATTCATACCTATGGATTACCAAATGAATCTGTTTCGAAGAATGCAGAATTTGAGGCAGAAAGGGATGACAATGAACGAATACACTGAGGAATTTTACAGGTTAAACATCAGATCTGGTCATCACAAGAGTGACGATGGAAAAGTCAGCAGATACATGAATGGACTGAGATATGAGATTCAGGACGAAATGAGCATGGTTACAATTAGGAACGTAGAATATGCTTATCAGATTGCTTCAAAGGAAGAAGTGAAATTGGCCTGAAAGAAAGGAAAAAGGGGAAGAGGTAGAACTCAGAGAAGAGGAAAAGAAGTTTCCTAGGATAGAGTACAGAATCCCAAGGATGAAGAAAAGAAACCACATAACCACCTAGAAAGGGGAGGAAGCTCACAAGGAAGCCAGTATGCTGATAGGAACAATTTTCCTCGAGTAAAATGGAGAGGAAGAGGAAGAGGAGGTGAAATAAAGTGTTTTGTCTATGGAAACATCAGACACAAATCTTGGGAATGTCCCGATAGATAACGAGATGGAGGAGGAGAAAATCACATTTCAGAAGCACAAAGGTGAAATGTTGAGGCAGAAGATGCAGAAGGTGGAAGATCCTTAATGATGAGGAAAATTATCTTGAAGCCAAAGAAGGAGGCGGAGAATCCAGTCCAGAGGAATAGTTTGTTTAGGACTACTTGCAAGACCAAGGATAGGGTATGCAAGGTGATAGTTGACAGTGGAAGCACAGATAATCTAGTATCCACAACGATGGTGCCAAAGATGGAGTTGGAGACAGTTGGACATCTAAGCCCACACAAGGTTTCTTGGTTGCAAAAAGGACATCTGGTAACTGTCACTAAAGAATGTTTAGTTGAATTTAATATAGGGGGATACAGAGATGATATCTTATGTGATGTTATTCCCATGTATTTATTTCATCTTTTTTGGGGGAGGTCTTGGAAATATGATAGAAAATTTATTCATGACAGAATAAAGAACACGTACACCTTGGAGAAGAATGGTAGGATGCATATGTTGTTGCTAATTGAAGACAAGAAGGCAAAAGCAGAAACAAGCAATAATATACTTCTCATGAGTGGGACAGAACTCCTTATAGAAGTCAAGAAAGATAAAGAAATGTAGTTTGTTGTGGTAATAAAACCTAGAGTCATCTTGACTAGTACTTCGGTAGATGATCTACCTGAGGAAATTCAAGAAATGCTGAATAATTTCACTGATATAGTGGTGGACGATTTACCTTGTTCGTTGCTGCCCATCAGAAGTATAAGCCATCACATCGACCTTATACCAGGAGCGAGTTTGCGAAACAAAGAAACGTACATATTGACGCCATAGGAGAATGAAGAAGTCAAGAAGAAAGTCCAGGATTTGATCGACAAAGGGTTGATTAGAGAAAGCTTGAGGCCATGCATTGTGCCAATAGTGTTAAGTCCAAAGAAAGATGGTGGATGGAGAATGTGTACAGACTCGAGGGATATAAACAAAATCACCATCAGGTATAGATTTCCCTTACCTAGGATGGATGACTTGATGGATTGCTAGACTAAAGCAATTTTTTTTCAAAAATTGATTTGAAAAGAGGGTACCATCAGATTAGAATGAGGGAAGGTGATGAATGGAAGACAACATTGAAGATGAATGATGGACTGTATCAATGGCTTGTCATGTCATTTTTCTTGACAAATGCGCCAAGTAATTTTATGATATTGATGAACGAAGTCTTGAAAGATTTCGTTGGAAAATTTGTAATTGTGTACATTGAAGATATACTTATCTTCAGTAAGACCGAGGAGGAACATTTGAGACAGTTAACTTTAGTAATGAGGAGGTTGCAGCAAGAGAAGTTGTTGATAAATCTGAAGAAGTCATCTTTCATGAAGACATAGATTATTTATTTAGGTTTTGTGATCTCTTGAAATGAATTGAAGATGGATCCAGAGAAGGTAAAATAAATCAAAGAGTGTCCATCGCCAAGGAATATATTTGAAGTTAGAAGCTTCCATGGACTAGCCAGGTTGTACAGGAAGTTCATCAGAAATTTTAGAAGAAATTATGCACCAATGATGGACATAGTCAATAAGAGGAATAAATCTTTTCATTGGAAAGAGGAAGCAGAGAGAAGTTTCAAGTTGTTAAAGCAGAAGATAATTGGACACCCAGTTCTGTTTTTGCCATATTTTAGTAAAAAATTCCAGGTGATATGTGACTCAAGTGGATTTGTGATTGGAGAAGTCTTAAGTCAAGACAATAGACCAGTTGCATACTTCAGTGAGAAGTTGAATGAGACCAAGATGAAATATTCCATGTATGATAAAGGGATTTATGAAGCCATACAGACATTGAAGAAATGGAGGCACTACTTGGTTCCAAAAGAATTGGTTTTGTATAGAGACAACTAGGCCGTATAGTTTATAACCAGACAGGAAAAATTGAACCAGAAACATGGAAAATGGGTTGAATTTATGAAGAAATTTACTTTTGTTATAAAGCACATTTTTGGAAATGCTAATAAGGTTGTTGATGCATTAAGAAGGAAATGTTTGATTCTGCAGGAGTTTCGTGTGAAGACCTTAGGTTTTGATAGCCTTAAGGAAATGTATAGAGATGATTCAGATTTCAAGGATGCTTATGAAGCATGTGTGAATCCTTTTCTGAGAGATAGAATCCAATGGATTGCATATTTAATTCAGGATAGACTGTTATTCCAAGGAAATTAGTTGTGTATCCCGAAGATCTCTATGAGACAAAACCTTTTGAAGTAAAAACATAGTGGGGGATTAGCTGGACATTTCGGCCATGATAAACATTTGTGCAACTTAACAATTTGTATTATTGGCTAGGAATGAGGAAATATATGAAAATTTGTCAACATATGTAGAATATGCCAATAGGCAAAGGGGAAAAGACAAAATATAGGGTTATATCAACCATTGTCAATACCAGAGAGGCCATGGGACGTGATAAGCATGGATTTTGAGTTGGGACTGCTAAGGACATAGAGAGATTGTGATTCCATATTCGTGGTAGCCAAGAGATTCTCGAAAATTGCACATTTTATTCCATGTTAGAAAACCAGTGATGCAACACACATTGCAAACCTATTTTCAAAGAAGTTGTTCAACTTCATGGTTTACGCAAGAGTATTGTTTTAGACAGAGATACCAAATTTGTTGGTCATTTCTTGAGAACATTATGGAAGAAGTTGGGGACCACTATATCTTTTAGCTTAGAATCACCCTTAGATGGATGTATAGACTGAGGTAGTAAATCGAAGTTTGGGGGACTTATTGAGGATCTTAGTTACTGAACACCATAGTCGATGGGATCAAATTCTTCCGCAAGCAAAATTTTCATATAATGACTCACCTAACAGGAGCACATGACATAGCCCATTCCAGATAATGCATGGATTCAAGATAAGGGGATTATTTGAGTTGAGAGACTTAGAGTAGAGTGAGTTCAGGAGTGTTGGAGAGGAAGATTTTGCAGCAGAGATGCAGGATCTCCACAATAAAATCAGAGAGCGGTTGGAGAGTTCCAACCAGGAATACAAGCGCAGAAAAGATCAACATAAGAGAGAGCTTCAATTTGAAGTGGAATATTTGGTCTTAGCACATCTAAGAAAATAAAGGTTCCCAAGAGGAATGTATAATAATCTGAAGATGAAAAAGATAGTGTCGTGTAAAATGTTGCGTAAATTTGAGGCCAATTCTTACGAGATAGAATTGCCAGATGGTGTGGGCATATCACTCATATTCAACATAGTTGATTTGTACCCTTACAGAGAATATGAAGTGAGAGGAGAAGAGAATCAAAAGGAATTTCAGTGGGTCAAACAGATGCCTGTAGCTGAAAAGCTGCAGATGGAAAACATAATTGATCAGAGAGTTGGTAAGAAAACCCGGAGGAAGACATATTTTGAATATTTGGTAAAGTGCAAAGGACACCCGATTGAGGATGCCAGTTGGGAAAGTGAATAAGATATCCATAAACATGGACAGATGGTGCAGGAGCTCATGGATAGGAGTCCATGAATTTTCTAGTCAGAGGAGTATGATGCAGGAGCATCACCAACAAGCACAAGTGGAGGAAAACTGGATATACACCAACACGCATTTTGAAGACACTTTGAAATTTAAAAGATGAAACCTTAATGTAATAGATGGAAGGATGTATTTGTTTTTAATGTCTTGGGATTGTAATATAGATCTTGAGTGTTTTCTCTCATCTATCGGTTGTAGGCATTTATTAGAATAAATGTGAAGTAGTTGTAGACTTTAATTTCGATAAGATAGCTTAGAGTTGTAGGAGGGAAAACTCAAGAAATCTCTCTCGTATGTATTGTATGATCGATTCTCATTGTAATTAAGTTGTAGAGAAAGAGAGCATAGGAGAGCAGAGAAGAATATAGATTGTATAATTTGTTGGAACATATAACGGTTTCTATAGAAACCATGTACAGAAGCACTTTAATTAATAGAAGAATGCTTTAATCCAATTTCATGGTGTGTTATGGTTACTATTTGCATCTATTGAATGGTATGTTTACAGTTTTCTTATACGCTCTGTTATGCAATTGTTTCAATGCTTTATGTGTATGATTTCATGTTGACTATATGAAGTCTGTGAGCGAGAGAGTGTAAGTTTCAATTTCTCCTCATCCTGTGAATTCCTGCAAGGAGCACAGTGAAGGTCCGCAAGGAGTACATTGAAAACATTCTAATTTTTACCTCATAAAATCTCAGGAGAGATAGAGTTGTTCTTATACCAACATAAGTGCAAGTATAGCACAGAGCTAGTCTAGGTGTGCGCAGGCCAGGTTGAGTCTTAGAATTTTCCAACCAAGTAAGTGGTTGAAGAACTTTTGTCGCAAGGAGAGCACAAAGTTGGAGTTTTTGGATAACCAAAGGTTATCATGAAGGCCGCAAGGGGTGCATGTAGGATTCCTCAAAATCCTTGAGTTTGCAGCAAGAATCAAGCTCAGGAAGGATAGAGGCTTAGAAACATCCATAGGAAGGAAGAGGGCCGAAGTCACCTAACAAAATCAAGCTCAAGAAGAAAGATGTCGAGCTATTTGGCAACGAAGCACCGAGAACCTGAATGGATGGTGGAAACTCTTGGAGGGAGAAGCACCGATATCTGTGGATAGTTAGATCTAGTGGAGTTGCAAGGGGGTTAACGTGAGATTCCTTCAACACTCCCAAGATTTGGAGAGATAACAGTCGTCAGATATGAAGGGGTGAGATCTATTTATTTGGTGCTTGGAATTTTGACATTTCGGGAGTCGGGAGAGTGGAGGAAACTGCTAACCGGAAATCACAAGTCGTGAAATCTCGATTCGCCAAGGAAGAACCTCAAGCATCGGATCACAAAAAATGAGGACCGTCAATCTGGCGTAATGGCCATTGCGAGTTCGCATTTCGGGAGAAGGGGAGAGGGCCACTTCACACACCCCCGACACGCGAAATCCATATGCACTTGAAAGTTGGGCCCCAAGTCACAAGCGAGGGTCACATCAGTGAAGAATTTAAAGGAGGATTTAGGGACCATTATCCCATTTCGAGGTTTTGGGAATCAAAGGAGTCGAAGTGAATCACAACAGAAGTCCTGAAATTATGAAATGCAACATGCCTTTTGAGGTTAATTCTGCGGTCACACCGGTGGTTATGTGGAGTGGGAGCTCGCCTCTAGTGCATGTTCGTGCAGGTGAAGCATAGAAAAGGACCTGTGGTCTTTAGGAGTGGAAGATCCAAAGACTGGGAGTTCAACAGACCTTGTTGAGGTGGGGGTTTGCGTCATGAATCCCAATCATTCTTGTGCAGATGAAATATGGGACTTCGAGACTTTGCATTGATTACGGGGCCCTAAATAGATTCATAGTCAAGAACCGATACCCAATTCCCCAAATTGAAGATCATCTTAACCATGTGAACAGAGATAAATAATTCAGTAAGATTGATATGAAGTCTGACTACCACTAGGTCCCAATAGAACAAACAAATGTATGTAAGACTGCGTTTAAGTCAAAAGAAAGGTCTTTTTAAATGGATGGTCATTCTATTTGGTTTGACAAATGAGAAAACAACTTTCATGAGGATGATGGACGATATCTTGTGGAATTTCACCAATTATTTTGTGGTGGCATATTTGGATGGCATCCTCATCTTTTGCAAGAATTGGGAGGAACACTTGCAAAATATTCAAGAGGTTATGTGCACTCTACAACAACACAAGCCATATGAAAATTTGGAAAAATGCTCCTTCGGCATGAACAACATCCAATACCTAGGGTACATTGTTGATGAGCGTGGGGTGCATGTTGATTCATCATAAATCTAGGTCATCTATGACTGGAAATCCCTGACCACACTCACTAAGCTTCAGATCTTCTTAGGCCTTGCCAATTTCTATCGTAGGTTCATGTTAGTATTCTCCCACATTACATGGGACCTTAGCCAAGTGACCAGGGGTGGTGGAAAGGAAAAATTTGTGTGGGGCCAGTCGCAACAAAAAACATTCGATGATTTGAATCATCACTTGTGCTCAAACCCAATCCTCTCATTACCCAACCTGCAATAGTATTTTGAGATTGAGATAGATGCTTCAAACTATGTTGGGGATGAAATTCTCACTCATCATGGACATCCCATGAATTATCATAGTGAGATGATATCAAACACTATCTGTAAGTACCCTACTTACAATAAAGAAATGTACTCTATTGTACAATCCTGTTGCCAGTGGAGGAATTAGATTATCGGGAAGGATAAATTCATCCACGTTGATCATAAGCCTTTTCATTTCATGAAGACATAAGGTAAATTCCAAAATGACCAACATCATAAGTGGTCGACATACTTGCAACATTTCCATCTCAACATCAAGTATAAGATAGGGAGCACCAACCGCGTTGTTGACT
>JASDQU010105578.1:12251-28502 GCA_032191745.1 Picea mariana
TGCTTCTTATGAGTTGATTTTAGCTTTTGATAGGAATATACAAGCTACCTATGAAGTTGAATTTTGCTTAACCATGGTTGGCCTCCTTATAGTTTCTTAATTGGGTATGGAGTAACATGAAATCCTTACATAGTTTATTTTACGATTGATTTCTTACTTAAAAATAGATATGCAAGATTTCTATTAAACTCTTATTAGTTGTTAAGGAGACATTTTGTTGCATTAGTATATATAGTTGAGCTATATTAGGACTGGTTGAGCTTGGAACACTTGATAATGATGATTGACCTTAATGAATCTAAAATTAGCAATTTACCAATAATGGTTAGAGTAGATCTTATTTATTACATGGATTTTACTTGTGCTCTGGTGATGTTATAAATCATTATGTCTTGTTCTTTTACTCTTTTGCACATAAATTTGTTAAGGAAGTGTTGAGTAAATTAGATTATTCCTTGCACATCCTTGGAGATGATAGATGCTTATGATTCTTGTTATTGTGGTGCACCACCAGTTGGAAGTTCTAGAATAGCATAGAAATCATGCAATTGTTAACCTAATGTCCTTGTTCTTCCTTGCGCAATGCAGTGTTATTGTTTACATACTTTTATTTGATAAGTTAAATTTACGTGAGACTCCATGCCTTACCATTAGAATCTAGTCATGATGTTTAGGATAGGGGTTGGTTATGGGATTTAGATACCTCCTTGTTCCTCAGAATAGCCGCCAGCCCTGAGACCTTAATTGGTCATAATCAATCGGATGAATCCTAGGCTTGAGCATTGTTTATGTGTCCTGGAGGTCCTAACCATGCAGGGTAGGTTGGATGGGTAGTTCTTTATTACTCAGCGATGTGGTTGATCATTTATTGTATTTTCTTCAGTTGATCCTGTTGTGTTGAATAGTGTCACTCTTTATGTTTATGCATTGATTATGCATCATAGTTAATTATGTTATTGCGTCGAATGTGTCATTATTAAATGATGATGATGTGTAGCTTGTGATGTTATTAATTATGCCATGACGATTTTAATTTTCCTATGCAAAAAAAAAAATTACTGATTATACATCATTGTTTGTTGTCGTAACGGAGGGGTTGTTACACATGGTATTAGAGTAGGTTCAACCCATTGACTTGGGATCATTGCGCCTTCCATTGTATTAGACACTTAATTAATAACTTATCGCTAATTAAAATTGAGATTTGTCCATGCAGGTAATCATGGTTAGAGGATGTCGTGGAGGTAGATGACGCGGTGCTAGGGACAGAGGCGTGATGCCTCCAGTAGCATCCATGCCTAAGGAGTCTAACCCCCAAGAAGAAGAACAAGTCATTGGACAAAAGCATATTGTTGTGGGGGATGTGGTTGGTTTGATGAGGTCCTTTAAGAGGATGTCAGAGGCCCTAATTAACCGGCTAGATAGAGATGAGGCCAGGGCGCCAGTACCCAATGAGGGTTCACAGTACGCTCCAGCCGGTACTAGTAGCATTCACAGAGAAATCGAGAAGGTTAAGTTTCCTGAGTTCATGGGTGCCACGGATGGCTCAGACATCGAGGCATGGTTGGAGAACATGGCGATGTGCTTTTCACTTCATGACTACACCTCCAACATGAAGGTACGCATGGAAGTCTTCCAGCTGAAGGGAAGTTCTCTTCTATGGTGGAAGACGCTTCTGCCTCAGCTAAACATGGCCTTCAAAGACGTGTCATGGGAACTATTTGAGGAGCGGTTCCGGGAGAGGTATTTATCGAAGGAATTCATCGAGTGCCATCTCAATGATTTCAAAGCCTTACGATGGGGTGGTCGTACGTTGTCAGAGTATGAGGCATGTTTCATGGAGCTTCTTAGGTATGCTCCACATCTGAACACAGAGAATCTGAAGGTCAACAAGTTTGTGTTTGGCCTTAACTTCAACATATGTTCGAAGGTGAGGATCCTAATGCCACAGACATTGYGCGACACATTTCAGAAGGCCCTCATAGCAGAGGAAGAGCTAACCAGTGTGGGTCAAGGCAGGACTCCTACAAGACCGACTGGACATACGACGGAAGGTGCGGCGCAATAGCATCTGACACTAGCCAGACATATATCAGGGTATCGAGATATGTCGAGAGGATCCACGTTCACAACACCATGACAACTGGCTCCTCAACAGAGGACTACCGCATTAGCAACAGTGTCGCCCGCAGCAACAGCAATTTAGGCCTATTCAAAAGAACATACCAGGAGCTCCGGTTGGTAGGCCAACAGCTTCTACTTCAGGGACCAGGAGTATTGTACCGAAGAACAAATGTTGGACATGTGGAGAGCCACATTACCAGCGAGACTGTCTAGTGGAGAGGGCCAGAGCAGCTAGGTCAGTCAGACACACTACAGTTGGATATTTGGGCAAGGCCCACAAGATTCATGCGGTGGTGAATAACCACTAGGTCGAGCACCATTCCACTGTGCATGAGATGTCAGGTACCATCGTCGACCAAAATTTTAGTATTTTGATAGATTCAGGCACTACAAAGAGCTTTATTTCTAGTGCGGCGCTAAAAATAATCAAGGTAAAGGCAGTCGAGCAGGACGAGTTTAGGTATGTAGAAATGGCTTCAGGTGCCAAACAGAAAGTTGGAGGAAGGGTTACGAATTGTCGCATTAACTTGGGGTATTTTGTAACGAAGTCTGATCTGTTCGTCACGATCTTAGGATCCTATGACGTCATGATCGGTATGGACTGGTTGGAATTGCATGATGCGATACTCAACTGTAAGACGAAGTGGTTGAGTTTGACTGATGATGAGGGACAGAGAAGAGTGATTGTAGGAAGAAACAATGGAGTTTCCCTGAGGTTCATTTCTTCCCTATAGCTACAGAAGAGCATGTGCAAAGGATTCCAGCTATATGCAATATTAGCGTTGAACGATAAGGGCATGGCAGAAGGATTAGAAAACCTTCTAGTACTACGAGAGTTTTTGGATGTGTTCCTAGAAGAGTTACCATGTTTTCCGCCCGAAAGAGAGTTGGAGTTTACAATCGACTTGAAACCAGGAACTGAACCGATAGCAAGAACGCCTTATCAAATGTCGACTCCTGAGTTACAGGAGTTGAAAATGCAACTAAAGGAGTTGTTGGACCTGGGACTTATACATCCAAGTGTGTCACCTTTGGGTGTGCCTCTTGTTTTCATAAGAAAGAAGGATGGGTCATGGAGACTCTGTATTGACTACCATCAATTGAACAAGGCAACGATCAATAACCAGTATCCATTGCCAAGAATAGACGATTTGTTTGATTCAATGAAAGGCACGACGGTGTTTTCAAAGATTGACTTAAGATTAGGTTATCACAAGTTACAAATTAAGGAGGAATATATTCCTAAGACCGCATTCAAGACGAGGTTCAAACATTGTGACTTTATCATTTTACCATTTGGACTGACAAACGCCCTGGGGGTATTCATGAGCTTGATGAATGGGGTGTTCTACAAATACTTCGACAAGTTTATTCAAGTATTCATTGATGACATACTGATATATTCTCGGACGATGGAAGAACATGATGAACATTTGCACTTGGTAATATAGTGTCTATGAGAAAACAAATTATACGGGAAATTGTCGAAATGCTCTTTTTACCAATCGAAGATTCATTACTTAGGGCATGTTATGTTTAGTGAAGGCATTGTTGTGGATCCAACGAAGGTAGAGGTTATTATGGAATGGCTTGCACTAACAAACATACGAGAAGTACACATCTTTATGGGTTTAGCGAGATATTACTGATGGTTTGTCGAAGGTTTTTCGAAGATAGCAAATCCGATCATGGAATTGCAGAAGAAAAACAAGAAGTTTTTATGGACCGAGAAGTGTGCAGAAGTATTTCAAGGGATCAAGGGATTGTTGACGAAAGTGTCGATACTAAAGGTCCCTGACATGGACAAGGAATCCTTGGTATGCACAGATGCATCCAAAGAAGGCTTAGGCGGAGTCTTGATGCAAGACAGTCGAGTGATCACTTACATATCAAGGAAATTAAGAAGGCATGAGGAGAACTATGCAACGCATGATTTGGATTTATTGGCCATTGTGTATGCCTTGAGAGTGTGGAGAGACTACCTGATTGGATGAAAATTCGAACTAAAAATAGACCATTGTGGATTGCAGCAAATATTTATGCAGAGTGACTTGAACACGTGACAAAGGCGTTGGTTGGAATTGCTTAGCGAATATGATTTTGAGATTACTTACATACAAGGAACAATGAATAGAGTGGCAGATGCATTGAGTCGAAGACCATGCATATTCTTGGTGATACCCCTTTAGACGAATATTCGAGAAAGGATTCTAACTATATAGATCAAAGATGATTGGTACAAGGAAGTTAAGGAAAATATCGGACAAGACACCATGATGGTACCAAAGTTTGAAGGTTATACATTGGAAAATGATGGACTGATGAGGTATAATAACAGGATTTATATACCACCTAACGACGAATTGAGAAGTTTGATCTTAAATGAAGCTCATGGAGCAATGTACATGGCTCATCTAGGAGTCACAAAGATGAGGGTAGACCTTAAGCCCTTATTCTTCTGGAAGGGAATGAAAGCGGACATTGTTAACTACGTGGCAAGATGTCTCGAATGTCAGCAAGTGAAGGCTGAACATAGACATCCGGCAGGATTAATACAGCCACACGCTATTCCAGAATCGAAATGGGAGGTCATTTCAATGGACTTTATTGTTGGATTGTCATTGACGGAAAGGAGGCACGACTTGATTTTTGTGGTAGTTGACACTCTGATGAATAGTGCACATTTTATTCATGTGTGTACAATGTATCAGGCGCCAGACATAGTAGATTTTTTGTCAGCGAGATTGTGAGATTGCATGGAGTGCCAAAAAGGATCAAATTCGATAGAGGATCGATGTTTATAGGACGATTTTGGACTAGTTTCCAAGAGGCCTTGGGAACACAACTAAACTTTAGTACAACATATCACCCTGAGATAGGCGGGTAGATAGAAAGAAAGAACCAAGTTTTGGAAGATATGTTTTGTATGTATGTGATGGACCAACAGAAGCATTGGGAAGATTTCTTGCACTGGTAGAGTTTGCATACAACAACAGCTATCAAAGTCCCATTAAGATGGCACCATTTCAGTTTCTTTACAGGCGACCATGTCAGACACCATTGAGTTGGGATCGACTTGAGGATAGGGTCCTGGTAGGACCAGAAGTGATCCAAGAAATGGAAGAACAAATGCAATCGATAAGACAAAGGATTAAAGAGGTGCAAGATCAGTAGAAGAGTTATGTTGATGTGCATCGTGTTAACCGCAATTATGAAGTTGGTGACCGAGTTTTCTTGCGGGTGAAACTGCACAAGAGTTTGATTAAGTTTGGAAGGGGTGTTAAACTCTCTCCTAGGTTTGTGGTACCTTTTGAAGTTGTGGAAAGGAAGGGACCCATGGCCTATCGACTAGCCTTGCCTGATTCTTTGAGGTGTATGTACGATGTTTTTCATGTATCTGTTTTGAGATATTATGTTAGTGATCCTACACATGTGATTGAGATGAGTTCTTTGCAAGTGTCAGACAAGGGTGCACTCACGGCGGAGCCAATCTGCATTCTGGACCATTGCATTTGATAGCTACAGCGTTGAATAGTTGATCAGGTCAAGGTTCAGTGGGAAAATTATAGTCCACACTCAGCTACCTGGGAGGACGCATATGATATGCACCAGGATTTTCCATATTTATTTGATAGTTAGACATATAGAACTTGTCAGATGCTTTATTTTACTGCATTTTATATACTGTACAACTTTGAGACGAATTTTAAAACAAGAGGGGTGTATGTAACATCCCACTCTTGCAAGCACATGTTATTGACTTATTCTTTGAGGACACTTGTGTGCAAGTGATCTGGTTATAGTACATGGTTATGGTTCGCTTATGGATTTTTGTGATGATCTTGATGGATTATGATATTATATTATTTGATATATATGTATTGGCAGATGTTATTGATGAGTTTCCCCTAAGTGTGAAGGACACTTGACAGATTGGGATGATGATGGCATCAATGGACCTCCTTGGACTCTAGATTGAGTCAAGGAGTGGATTGTATTGGTTTGAGTATTTCATTCATGCATATGTGACATAGGATCGATTATATTATGATGTTTTTTATGGATCATTGACAGTGTTTCATTGATGGATGCAAGCTGGTGATTGCTTGCTAATCTAAATCACATAAGGAGTATAGGGGCCATGCACATAGACCAGATATTGAGGGAGAGGTGTGGCAGAGTCCCTATCACAACCTACTAACACTCCCTCTGTGGCTCGAATTGTAGGTTAACAATTACCTAGTTTGAGAGGTCAATGATGTCGTGAGGGAAAACTGAGACAGTCGCTCACGAATATTTCTAAGGGGCACACAATATGGCAGGGTCTTTATTCCTTAGAAGCCCTTAGTCTCTCACAAGGTCGCTTGAATGGTGTTTTTGACTTATTTATTACCTAGATTTTACTTGTGCTCTGGTGATGTTATAAATCATTACGTCTTGTTCTCTTACTCTTTCGCACATAAATTTGTTAAGTGTTGAGTAAATTAGATTATTCATTGCACATCCTTGGAGATGATAGATGCTTATGATTCTTGTTATTGTGTTGTGTCACTAGTTGGAAGTTCTAGAATAGAATCAAAATCATGCAGTTGTTAACCTAATGTCCTTATTCTTCCTTGCGCAATGCAGTGTTATTGTTTACATGCTTTTATTTGACAAGTTAAATTTATGTGGGACTCCATGCCTTACCATTGGAATCTAGTCATGATGTTTAGGATAGGGGTTGGTTATGGGATTTAGATACTTCCTTGTTCCTCATAATAGTCGCCAGCCCTGAGACCTTAAGTGATCAAAATCAATTGCATGAATCCTGGGGTTGAGCATTGCTTATGTGTCCTAGAGGTCCTAACCATGCAGGGTAGGTTGGACGGGTAGTTCTTTATTACTCAACGATGTGGTTGATCATTTATTGTATTTGCTTCAGTTGATCGTGTTGTGTTGAATAACGTCGCTCTTTATGTTTATGCGTTGATTATGCGTCGTTGTTAATTATTTTAATGTGTCGAATATGCCATTATTAAATTATGATGATGTGTATCTTGTGATGTTAATAATTATGTCATGACTATTTTAATTTTCATATGCAAAAAAAAAAAATTACCGATTACACATCATTGTTTATTGTCGTAATGGAGGGTTCGTTACAAGAAGAAGATGGAATACTCCTCGGTATTCATGCTCATATCAATTTTGGAGTTGTACTCCATGCTCACATTTGGTGAAATGGTGTGCACTTTAGTTTCTTATGATATTTTAAGTAATTGGTTCATAACAGAAAAAGAAACCAACTCTAGTTAACAAGGCTTAAACAATTGGTATACCTAACATCATGGAGGTTATAAGCAAATTTTGACATGTTTTCCATGCCTTGGGCCTCACCAATATCATTGCTTCCTAACTAAATACTCTAGATTGCTCACATGTCGCTAAAAAGAACTAAAAATTTTCACTGCAAAATTGTTTATTCTTAAAGAAGACAATTCATAAAAATTATAATTCACAACTAAAGATTGATTTTTATTTATATATTTGTTGTAGTCCTTAACACTAAAATTTTACAAAATGTTAAGATATTAAAACACAATTGATGATGATGATGATGATTAATGTCCAATAAGACCCAATTGGTCTATCGGACCTTAAGAGGGTAAGTGATTACTTTTGATTCTTTAGAATTTTGTTTCTGTACTTGAAAAGCATTAAGAGAAGATTTCCAAGATCACCATAGTTTTGTTGAGTTAAAAGGTTAGGAAGGTTGGTAGTGTGACAAATATTTTGAAAATGAGATCTAATATGGGTATAGGCTAGACAATCTAAGACAAATTTATTTTTATCTTCAACCTTCTTAGTGTCACAAAGGTGACACACTCTTTCATCCCATGGCATTTTAGGAATTGACCAACGCCCAGTTTCACTATGGAGCTCGTGAGAATTTGTTCTTATCTTAGCAATGTTTATTTTTTTCTTTACACTTGTCAAAACAAATAGATAATTTTGATTTTCTAGATTAGGGGTGATTACATCCTTATAATACCTTAATTTTATTTTTTCCTCTAACTCTTTATCACACCACATTTTCTCCTTAAATTCTGATTTGATGATATTTTTAATAGTATCTTTATTATGAAAAATGGTGTCTTCCATGATTCCCCAATAGTTTAGCCAAGACCGGGCATCTTTATGCCATCCTCGCTTGAGTCGATGGTGGTTACGACTCGATTTTGAAGAAATTTTAGGAAGCCTCTTGTCTTCCATGTTGTTTAACTTGTTCTTATACATTATCTATCTAGTCATAGCCATGCTCTCAATGTGGGAGAGGCTTGTTTCTAAGAGGAGGATGGAATATGGTGTATTTCCTTTAATTTTGAGATTACAGGTTATAAAATTCTTTTGTATTTGCTCTATCTTTTTCCAGGATTAACGAGAGATACTACAGCCCCATACTTCACATCCATAAAGAATAATAGGTGTAACAAGAGTCTCAAAGAGAAATTTCTTCTTATCCCAAATACAAAGATCGACTGATTTACAATTGTTTTCAAACCCATAATAAGATTTCCATCCCCCAATAATCCTTTTCTCAATGATATAATTTCAGTTGAGCTTGTGGTGAATATCAATTTCAAGATATCTGTATGAATTCATTTCCTCCAAGTTGGTGATCTTATTGGATTTAATAATCATGACCTTAGTCTTATCAGTATTAACAGTCATACCCATATTGGAGCAAAATTCCTTGAGGATTCTTAGTTGGTTTTCAATATCATGGGGACTCCTTGCCATAAGAAGGATATCATCGGTATAAAGAAGAAGATTGATGACTATACCAGTGAGAGTAGGTCCGACACAACTTGTTTTTTCCAAGCAATCTTCTAACTTGTCAATGTATATGCCAAAAAGGGTAGGGAACAAGGGACAACCTTGTTTGACTCCAATATTGCAGTTAATCTCTTTTGCCCAACCCTCAATGTTTTTAAACTTAACAATAATGTTCTCATGCATCCTTATTGCAGCAACCCTCAACTCAAGAGGCACTTTTATCTCTTCCAACCTATTCCAAAAGTTTTTCTACATAAAATAATGAAAATACATCAAGTAATGATTGATTGTTCTATTAAAATATGGGAATACATTATACATAAATCTCAATGAACTTTTGTACATCTTTGTGAGAAACTATGATCCTCGTAAACTTCGTGGTATTTCATTCCATATAATGATGATTAATAATAATATAAAATCTTGAATATTGAAAGGTTACAAGCTTGTAAATAATAATAATAATAATAATAATAATAATCTATTTTTAAGGTCACGTCCAAGCCACACCAAATTGGTGTATGAGACCCCCTTGTTTGTGGGATAAGGGACCCCCCTCCGCCCAACGATTTGACTGGTAAAGTCTACAGAGGTATGCATACCCTATCCCCCTCTGGATTTGAACTTGTGACCTCTTAAGAGGAAACACATATTCTTAACCATTAGGCCCACTCAGGTTGTATAGTTAACTATAATATAATTAAAAACATGAAAAAAGTTGAAATATTTGTATTTTAAAACATGAAACCAGTTTAAATATTAAACTTTGAATTTAGATTTTTGAAACTTTATGTATAATTTATTTACAAATCTAATTAAACTTCATGGTATTTCATTTCATATAATGATTATTAATAATAATATAAAATCTTAAATATTGAAAGGTTACAAGCTTGTATATAATTACACTAAAGACGCAAAATGAAACATGAAACAAGTTTGAAATATTTATATTTAAAAACATGAAACAAGTTTAGATTTTTGAAACTTTATGTACAATTTATTTACAAATATGAAACATGAAACAAGTTTGAAATATTTATATTTAAAAACATGAAACAAGTTTAGATTTTTGAAACTTGATGTACAATTTATTTACAAATATGAAACATGAAACAAGTTTGAAATATTTATATTTAAAAACATGAAACAAGTTTAGATTTTTGAAACTTTATGTACAATTTATTTACAAATTTAATTATGTAACCCTATTCGATTCAAAAAGTTATGTTGACTCTGTTAGCAAGCTTCATGTTGTTGTAAGTCTCTTTACTTCAGTAAATTTCTTTGAATTTCAATTTCAACTTTTTTCTTAAAATAAAGATAAGCTTCATGTTGTTCTAAGTCTCTTTACTTCAATAAATTTCTTTGAATTTCAATTTCAACTTTTTCTTAAAATAAAGATAAATGTTGTAGAATATTAACCATATCAATTATTTAAAATAAACATAAATAACATAGAATTTAAATAGATATAAATTTTATAAAATTTCATGATGTGAGTTTATTAAGACCAATTATTTAAAATAAACATAAATAACATAGAATTTAAATAGATATAAAATTTATAAAATTTCATGATGTGAGTTTATTAAGACAATTCAGAGTTTTATTCTTTTGGCGTTCTACTCACCTAGGATTTTTGTTCATTTAATGTGATATTGGTTGAGGTAATGTGATAAACTAGTTTCAAAACTTTAATACATAACATGTTATGAAATGTGTACATGGAAAGTCATTTTATCTGTACATGGAAAGTCATTTTATTTGCATTTGGAAGATCTAAAATGGAAACCATAACTCCTTAATATGTTATGGGTGAACACATTGGAGTTTAAGTGGGTTCAATTCCAAGGGTGATTGACTTTGGAACCATTTCATTTGACCCCAAACCACCAACACTTATCTCATGTTTGATATCCATATATAGAATAACTTGTTCCATAATAATCCATTCAAGGGCTAATAGGAAAAAGAGCAAAGGAAGTAGTTGGCCTTGATTCAGTGCTCGTTGAAGCACCCATTAATTACTTAGTAGAATCCTCACTACTTTGAGAGCCACCACCTGTATAGGCAAAGGCATAAGTGGCATGGGGTTGAACCATAGCTCGCATCATCCCTTCCATTTGTTTACCTTGACTTCACCAATTAAGTCCCACTAGTAGACATAAAGGTAGGGGTAAGAGAAAAGTCACTTAGAGTGGGAATAGAGGTAGAGCACTGGGTTTACCTTGTTTATCAAATAGGTCGAAAGCTAGTTGAATAAGCAGCTAATCGAGTTTAATTGATAGTTATGAAAGCAAAGTAAACATTGGAAGTAATGGTGGCATTTGAACCAAAACCAGTAGCATCTACAGCAAAGGATCCAATTTGATTTTCAATCCATAAGTTAGTATGAAGCTACTCTATTTCTATTACAGTCATCTTCAACTATCAATTCATTATTTTTATCTTGCTCAAGGTCTCACAGAATCCTTAATGGCCAATTAATGGAGTTATGTGTGTTATTTTTCCTTGAGGAATGGCTAAGCATTCTACTCTTTGTCTATTTATGTTTTCAAATCTACCTCAATTCTGAAGATTGATCTCTCATCCAATATGAAACTTAGAACAACAATATGAGTGATTAGAATTGTTGGATGTGTATAATATTTTGGAATATGTTTGCTTCAACACCAAATGGTTATGTGTTTTGTCTTCGAGAGCACAATGTGTATTCACAAATATGTAAGGACCGTGTAAGGGAGAGCTCAAAATAATTCCTATTGCAAGTAGAATCCCATTCTTTCCATCTTTAAGTAGCTACATATGATCTTCCAAGCATGCAATAATTTAGATAGTTTAATAGTACTCCCACCAAGGCCTTTATTCTTGTTATCCCATATTAAGAACCTCTCCCGGATATGAAGCCAATTATGTTAGTGTTGTTGGAAACAACATTATATATCATATAATAATAGATACTTGATAGTTGTACTCTAATTATTTGCATGTACCTACCATTGATAGTAGTTTCCTCTCTAACATGGTCTATTAGAACATGTAACCTTTCTCTATTAGCATTGGAGGGAAGGTAGGATCGATAAGTAAACAAACATTCTAGATCCCTTGTAAAGTGTTGGATGGTAAAAGAATTAACTTAAGGTTCCTAGATTGCAAGTGAACGGGTATTATTTGTAAGTGGAAAAGGGGCCAGGACTGAATTCAGTCTAAAATAAGGACCTAAAGTTACACCTTGGAAGACGTAGGAAAGGCCAATTCTACTTGTAAACCCAAGTATGGAATAAAGTGGCTCTCAATATTCTAAATTATTCTTGTTCCATTCTAGTCAGAGGAGTCCAAATTTACAACTTGGTCCTTATACTTTTGAGTTTTTCATGAATCTAAATATCATTGAGTTCCACCCTAAAATACCCTAAATTAACAAAATGTGCAACATGCTCTACATTGATTCCACTGAGGACACAACAAACTATTTATGTTTACTATCCTCCACAGTTTGATATAATTACTTTTCCATTAATGGAAACAAAAACATCATTGTTGTTAAACAAAACTAGGATCCATGCAAAAATGCCAAAGTTAATTACTCAAAATCGTAGCCTACGCCAAAAACTGCTAGTAAACTCTTAGCCAAAAAATTGTCAAATCACCAAAAATAAAAAAACCAATAATAGACTAGATCAAAACTACCAAATTTGAAAATGCTCCTATCAACAAGCTTAATGAAAGATTCAATGCTCCAATATAATTGTGATAGAAATATATATTAAAATTATATAACTATAATATATATTATAACTATATATTACTATATGTTGTGTTATGCATTATATAATTGGATATATTATAATTAATATATAAGTCATAATTATTAATATATTATAACTTATATGTATAATTGTAATAACATTTAATATCATAATTTAGGGATGAATTTTAAGTACATTAATTATATGTTTCTTCCTTGCACATCATAGGTTCGAACTCAAAGAAGGGTAGGGTAAGTTGTTAATGCACAATCCCTTGTATTGATCCAACATTAAGTGGTGCTAGTTGAATTTGGGCTAGGAGTTGCAATTCATTATGTAAATAATTATATAGTACATGTTATTGGATGTGGTGTTGCAAAGTATGGTTGGCATATCCATTCCTACCATGAGAACGTATTCAACATGAAAAATCCTAACTAACATGATAAAGCACGCTAAAATGACTAGACTACTAAAACTACATTGCATTCAAGTAATAAATACAACTAATTTATATTCACATAGTCATTGACTAGTCATATATGTTTATCCCTAAACTATATCCGTAATTCATGTTAGTAATTTATAACAATGTCACTTAAAGGACATCAAAATTACTCAAATTTGATAATATTAAGCTTGTAACAAAGGTTGTGACTAACGTTTTTGGTTTTGTAATCACAATTTAACGATTTTGTACTAGTGATTACACTTCATAGTGTGTTTTAGAATAGAATATTTTTGTTGAAATAAAAAATGCAGGTGGCAAGAGCTCATACTCCTAACAGAGTAGAATCAAAAAATCTAGAAAATGTGTTTACCACTTGAAGAGTCATGGATGGTACACACAAGGAATATCATTCTTCTGGCTGGGAGAATCTACAATTGTTATATGGTCTTAGTGCTACATGTATGGAATCCAATAATGAAATCCATAAAGGGTCAAGTGAAAACAATAAATCACACTTATTGGATGATGAATTGGAATCAATGTTTTTTTTTTACAAAAAACTAGTATGACTAATATTAACCTTGTAGTACAGACTATTACAGGAAAAAACGATCATATTAATGGGATCTTTTGCAAATTCTCATCTATGAATATCTCTAAGGCGTCCTCCCCTAATGTGGAGTTTAAGAAAAGAGCACAAGTCATTTTAAAGTCTATCGGTTATTCATACCAATATCAAGTAGCTTCAAAAAATATTACACATGCAATTGGAACTCCACTTATGGAGTTTATGGAGTTTGAGAAGGCCATTTATTATGTTTTTCCTATTATTGATCCAATCCCTTGTATATATAGGTGTGGCAATCATTCTAGGAATCACCAAGTAAATAATTTGGCATGCATGTGTGAGATTGTTAACATTCCACTCAAGAAAATTTGGAATTGGTTTGAACAACCTAGTAAATATGGGTTGGTTTATATAGTTCAGAATAACAGAATTGATAAAGAGTGGAGTTGGTCCCAAATCTAAAGTATTTGTTGACCTACTTATCTTGGAGTTAGTAAATTTTCATATTTTATATATATATATATATATATATATATATATATTACTTAACCATATATATAACTATATTATATTACATGTATAACATATATTATAACTATACAATATTGAGACCGGTAATATCTATGTATTTATTTTTACTTGTGATTTAGTTATGCATTGTAATGATATGTTAAGCACTAATGATGGCCAAACACCCTTGGAGCAATCTAGGGAAACAAAAAGTCCTCCTATTGGATATCAAAGTGGGCCAAGTGATACAGATAGTAAGGGCATTGTTGATCTTACTAGTGACATTAAACATGGGGAATTATCTAAGGATAAAGGAATATTATATCTACGTAGTGTTGGCAATGGAACAAGTTCAACTAGCAAAAACATAGACAATACAAGTGGAAAGACCACTTTTTAATCGACAACTCTAGTGGAAATTTATGTGTTGGTAGTGGTGAAAGGTGTACTAGTGATATAGAAAAGGCACAAGACATAGTTGTAGACAAATATGAAAAAAATAAGCATAACACTCAACTTGGCGAAAATGCATATATATAAGGTGACTCACATAATAAGAAAGTGCAAGTTGTTGGAGGCAATAAAGTAGCTAGAAATACCTTTGGTTGGGAAGCTCCTCAACCGTAAGCATCAATAGCGTTGGTATTGTAAATACACAAAATAGGGATGGAAAGGAAAACAACCATTCAGTTTCGCAAAAGATATAAAAGAACACTAGTGATGACCATATACATGAGCCATAATCCATATGCACTTATCTTTATTTTTGACCTCATCAGCTACATGTTCATAGGAAAATAAAATTTGTGTATCTAACCATATGCAATTTAGAGGATAAGGGAGACCAAGACCTATCTAGAACATTGTGATTACCAAGGAGTCCAAGACTAATGTTCAAAGAATGTTTAATGGACTAGAAGATTCATATAAATCTCAAGTAAGGGAAGATGATATTTCAATACAAACAAAAGAGAGGAATATTGTGGGAAATTCACATTAAAATGTTACATCAACTAGGAAGGTATAAGAAGGTATTTTAGGCAATCAAAGTAGGGCATTATCACTCACATGAATCCATTCAATTGTTTCAAGAGGGAGTGTCAAAAGTCTCATAGAAAATTGACAATTTTAAAAGCTTCATTTATGGTGGCATCAGTCTTTAGTACATTTCACATCAAAAGGAAAAAAAATATTTGATACTAATCAAGATGACAAATGAAGATCAGTCTCTACTTCTTTCACATTGCATAGACATTTAGACTTATCACATTTATCTAGAGAGGAATTCTCTTCCAAAATATGTAGCTCATCAATTCAAGGCTCATTAAGCCAAAGGCACATTAAGCCAAAGTCTTTCCTTTTCAAACACACCATATTTTGGAGAGCAACAAGTGTTGAATGCAAATAATTAGGGAAATGAAATGGCATCCACTGTGAATATTTTAGAATTTAAATGTCTAGTTGATGAGATCTCTTTAGAGTCCATATTTTAGAAAGCGAGCAAAATTAAGAATATAGAGAAAATAGTATTTTATGGAAATGGTATTGAAGAACATTGCACCTCATAATATGTTTTAGAACATAAATTTTATGTTGAAATAAAAAATGTAGGAATGGTGAGAGACAGTACTCTTGACAAAGTGGGATTAGAAGTTCTAGAAAAAGTGTTTGACACTAGAAGGGTCACGAATTGTACACACAAGGAATATGATGCTTTTGGCTAGCAGAATATGCAATTGTTAGGTGGTTCTAATGTTGCATATATGGACACCAATAACGATATCCATAAAGAATCAAGTGAAAATGATAAATCATACTTATTGAATGATGAATTAAAATCAATGTTTTTTATACAAGAAAGTGATATGACTAATATTAACCTTGTGGTACATACTGGTTTAGGCAAAATTGATCATATTAATGGGGTATGTTTCAAAAGCTCATTTGGGAGTGTCTCTAAGGCATCCTCCAGTAAAGTGGAGTTCAAGAAGAGGGCACACGAACCATTTTAAAGTATATCATTTTTT
>JASDQU010105578.1:40679-53397 GCA_032191745.1 Picea mariana
GTACCCCTACCCCTCCTTTTATAGGCTAGAAGGAGCTAGGGTTTTTGGCGAACTCTCGGCCATGCATGGCTCGGAGTTCCAGTTAACTGACAAAAAGCCTCGTGTCCCGGTGGAAACTTTCCTGATTTTTTGCTTTGTTAGGTACCCGCGGGCTGTTTTGGGTTAGCCCGCGGATTCCCACGTGCAGTATAAGGACAGCAAGCGGTTGCCCGCGCCCAGTGAGAAGTTAGGGCGCGGGTTGCTTGTTTTAAGTGGTTTTTTTAGGATTTGTTCAGCATGGCTTTGGCTAGGAAATGGCATGAGTTGGCCTGATGCCAGGTAAACCTGTGTGGTGCATTTTAGGGACACTAAATCCTTTGTGGTCCGAGCCATGCTTGTTAAAGGTTCAGACTCTAGAGTTCATTAAAGCGCCAGACTCTAGGGAATTTCAAATGTGGTTGGACATGCTCAAAAGGTACAACACGTTATTGCTCACACTCGTTTCATGGATGGTGAAGAAAAATGGTGGATCCATTCAACTAGATTAGGAGGGCACCTCGTTGGGACTCGACTTCCTAGGTTCATCTCCCCATGGTCATTTTAGCATTCACCATATAGATGAAGGGAAAAAGATTAATTTGCTAGATTGAAGTTAGAGGTCCATGCTTTAACTTGATTGGAAAGCCACATGGAAACACTTAGGCTGGAGGGTGATCCACTAGTAACTAGGTGGGAGGACTTCAAAACCCTCATCAAGTCCAAATTCGACCTTATTGGTTGTGTAGAGGACCAATGGATCCTGTGGCACTACTTCAGGCATAGGCAAGGGAAGATTGTATAGGAGTACACCACCGAGTTCAAAAAGATGGCCATCATGTTGGGTATCTCTCCAAGAACCTAGATGTAGTCCTCAAGTATCTGGGGGGTTTACACAGTCATCTACGAAAGCAGGTGATCCTCTTTAAGCCAAGGACATTGGATGAGGCATGTGTATAGGAATAGTTCCTAGAAAAAATAGGCCAAAAGAAAGGGAAACCAAGTGGCTCAAAGCAGAAAGATCACTAGTAGGAGAAGAAAAGTGGAAAGGGGTAAAATATAAGAAGACAACAACCACTACACTTCAGAGCAAAGATCTCAACCACCATTGCAATCATTGCAACATTGATGGCCACACCGAGGAAAAGTGTTGGAAACTACATCCAGAGCTGAACCCAAAGAATCACAAGAAGGATGAAAAGAAAAAGAACCTTTTAGCCACATATTCAAGCAATCAGGTTGAAAGTAGCTTGGATTTGGATGAAAATATTGTCTACACATCTACGTAGAAGGAGGTGAATTTGAGTATCTTTCTTCAGCAAGAAGAAAAGGAAATGGCCAAGCTCTTCCACATCAAGATTCAAGTCAGGAAGGCCAAGATAGATTCCTTTTTCGACTCTAGTTCATAGGACAATATCATAGCATTGGATTTAGTCAACAAGCTTGGATTGGAGGTTCACAATCATCCTAACCCCTATCCATTGGGTTGGTAAACAAGGATTCAGAGAGAAAGGTAACGAAACAATGTAAGATCAAATTTGTTGTAAGTGTTGATTTTATTGATGAAGTGGAATTGGATGTAGTACCCCTTGATGTATGTGGAGTAGTGTTTGGAAGCCCCTGCTTGTACATGAGGGATGCAATATTCATCTGAAGAGCTAACCAACATCGATTGATCAAGGATGAGAAGTTCTGCATCATTAACACACATAAAGGGAAGTCAAAGATATCACTGCTAAGTGAAAACCAAGATAAGAAGTTGATTAGTTCTAGTAAGAAATATGTTTTTCTTTTCTTAAGAGAAAAGTAGTCTGATGATGAGTCGATGAGAGTGAAGGCATTCCTATAGGGGTGTACTAAAGAACAAAAACATCAGTTGGAGGAGTTTCTACAGTAATACGTAGGATTGTCCAAGGAGCCTAAAAGGATACCACCCAAGACGTATGTGGAGCATGAAATACAATTATTTTCAGACTCCCCATTGTCGAATATTGGGCTATATAGAAAATTTGTTCTAGAAGCAAATGAAGTGAAGAAGTAGTTGAATGATTTGTTAGAGTAGGGTGCAATTCAAACAAGTACCTCACCTTGTGGGTCACCCATCATAATTGTACCCAAGAAGGATGGGACTTGGAGAATGGGTATCGATTACAGGGCATTGAACAAGATTACATTCAAGAATTGATACCCTTTGCCAAGGATCGATGATTTGTTGGACTAGCTGTAGCATGCCAAGTACTTCACTAAGATGGATTTGAAATCAATATATAACCAGGTACAAGTCAAAGAAGAAGATACCTGGAAGACTTCTTTTAAGACAAGGCAAAATTTGTATGAGTGGTTGGTTATGCCATTCAGTTTACGCAACGCACTAGCTACATTTATGAGACTAATGAATGATGTTTTACACCCTTATCTAGATTCATTTGTTATTGTTTATTTGGATGATATTTTGGTTTATAGTGCTACTTGGGAGGAGCACATCTCACATCTTATGCAGGTGTTAGAGACTTTGAAAAAGAACCAACTACTAGCCAATCTCAAGAAATGTGAGTTTTCTCAGTAGTCTTTGGTGTATTTGGGGTATGTGATCAGTGGAGGGGAGCTCAAGATAGGTCCCATGAAGATGGAGGCCATCATAAAATGGCTAGTTCCTACAAATGTCACTGAAGTTAGTAATTTTTGGGGGGAAGCACAATATATGTGGAAGTTCATAGCTTCATTTTCAGCAGTGGCTACACCACTCCACGACATAACAACCAGTGGTAAGAGTTTATAGTGGGCAAAGAATCGATAGAAGGCCTTTGATGAGTTGAAAAGAAATAGCAGGCAAGCAACAATGCTCACACTACCAAGCTTACAGAAGCCCTTAAAAGAGGATACATATGTAAGTGGGTATGCCATGGGAAAAATATTGATGCAAGGAGGAAGGCTTATCTACTATCATTATGAAGTATTTCATGGGGCGGTTCTCAACTACCCTACAACAAGGAGCTCTATGCCTTGGTACAAGCTGTAAAAAATTAGAAGCGCTATCTAATGGGAAAGGAGACCATCATCTACACAAATCACCGGACACTCCAGTATTTGCAAGCCCAAAGTAAGCTACAACAAACCAGACATTACAAGTGGATGGGGTTTTTACAAAAATTTCATCTAGTCATCAAGTATAAGAAGGGAATAACAAACAAGTTGGTAGACATGCTTTCAAGGCCACCCACATCCAATATTATAGCTTTAGGAACCTTGATGCACATGGATCCTTTTACCCATGATGCATCTAGAGAGGCATACACATAAGATGAAGACTTCAAAGAGGTGTTTCAACGGCTATAGGGCCAAATTCATACAAAAGAAGGTGATGAAAAGGCTAACTATATTTCCATAATGGTTTACTCTGCAATCTCAACAAGCTCTATGCTCCAAAAGGTGAATGATTGCAGCTTATCAGAGAGGCTTTATGATCCAAAAAGGATCTAGAGAAGGCTAAGAATAACTCAGAACTCACAGAGGAAACTCAGAACGCTCAAAATGTCTCCAACAGATAGAGAAAGGGAAAAATTCAAAGTTTCCAAAACGCAGTGAAAACGACATGATCATGAAGAGCGCATCGCAATATTTCTAACAGCACAAACGTCTTGTCAAACAAAGTTACGGTTTGAAAGATATTCACGATCAAAGTTGTGGTCAAACAGGGCCAGTCAGCAGGGGGGCACATCATCATCCGCACTGCTGACGTCAACAGATGACATGGTAGGGTGACATAATCATATGGGCTAGTGAAATCATCATGCCACATTGCAACACCATAGGCTTCCATGTGTCACCTGCCAATGGGCTTTTCAGGGGTCCATGTGGACCAGTAGAAAAGTGCCACGTGGCACCCCCAGGAGACGCCATGTGGCACCACCTAAGAAGTGCCATGTGTCAGGTATGGAATGATGAGGTGGCAACATCAATAGACAGGTGGACTTATTAGTTGGCACCACATGGCCCAATCACCGGGTGACACCTGGCATCCTCAAAATGCCCAATATTAACCCATGAACGAATTTCGTTTTAAAAAAATGGCGGGTCTGCCAAATCTGGCAGACCATGCCAATTTGAGAAGTCGTTGGAAGTACCTCTAGTTAAAACTCTAAACTTAGTGGGGGAGTGAATATATTGTAATATATATACAACCAACGTTCCAAAATGGAGACCGGTGGGATTTGACCCTAGAACTCTGCGATGCCGAAAACTTTAACAACTGCGCCCATAACTAATGTGCCACGCGTACCACTTGGTATATCAACCCATGTTATTACTTAAAAGGTACAATCCACCTAGATCCATAGAGAGGCGCGGACCGTACGGACCTGCAGGCATGAATTTCGAGACAAAACTGTCATCATTGCAGATTGCAGAGAGCACAGAAATCGAGACATAATTCTTCTTGGGCTTGGGAGTGATAGAGTTAGATAAGAGCATGGAGACATTTTTTTTTGGGCAATTCAACGCCACGAATTCAGTGGTGCTATTTGTTTTATGATCTGAGCATTATTTTTGCAACTTGGTTTCAGAATGAGGTATATTCATGTATTTGCCAAATTATTTTGTTGAGTTAATGAAAGAGCCTACCCATTCGAGAGCATGACCCAGAAACGTAGTCCACCAGGGATGAACTCTGTTATCAAGTTTTTGTGTTCATATATGATGCTTATGTCTGTTCATTTTTAATCTTTCCCTTCTTTAATGGTGCACTTTAATTTATGCTCATTTAATACAATTCTTTGTAAGTCATGATGAAAAGATCATGGATCATGTTGGTATCAGAGCAGTCATCTTTGAATTGATTGTTGAGTGTGAATTCTTACTAGGGCCAAGCATAAGCAGGGTGAAGGAATTCTTAAGACTTTCAATCATGAAGTTGGTCATGTATCCAGAAGGAATAAAATGGCAGAAGAGGACAAGCATGATGAACTGGAGAAAAAATTTCACATGGTCTGTTATCGCATGTTAGAAATGGTCAAGTGGATGTATGGATATTATGAGAAGAGGATGAAGAAGAAAGGGAAGAAAAAGGAAGCACATGCAAATGATGATGCTTCGGTAAACCAAGGGGCTAGAGGAGATCCTCTTAAGCCTCTGTCTTCACCTTCGATTTCTAGTTCTTCTTCCTCCGAGCATTCTCATCATTCTCATCATTCTATCCATAAAGCCTCTTTTAAGAAACCATTATTAAAGATTGATGTAAAATTTTATTTACCTATGTTTAATGGAGATTCTAATCCTGGAAATCTAGATAATCGGATCCGACAGGTTGAAGTGTATTGTCGTGTCCAGCATATTGATGAAGAGGAAGTTAAAGTGCAACTGGATTCTCTTTGGTTGGAAGGCATCGCTCCCATATGCTGGGAGAGCAAGATTCAGGACAAAAGTAAGTGTGGTAAGCTTCTTTCCTCATGGTCGGAATTTAAATCAACGATAAGGAAGAAATTTTATCCATTAGGGTATTTACATAAAGCAATGATGGAATGGAAAACTTCAAGGCAAAGTAAAGGACAAAACATACAAAGTTTCATAGAAGAATTTAGGAAGAAAGATCTTGCATTGAATATTCCTTTGGATTATTATGAAACTTTAATGAAGTATATTGGTGCACTTCACAGTTATATTCGACATACTTTGCTCTTGTTTAACCCCACTAGTATTGACAAAGTTTGTGTGCAAACCACTCACCTTGAGAACAGGGGGAAACATGTTCAAGAAGATCCTACAAATAAACCTTTCAATTTACCACAAAAGACTTTTACGAAGTTTAAAAGGAAGGGTAAGAAGACCACTACAATGATGAGAGGAGGAAAACCATCTTGCACTCATTGCAAGAAGAGCGGTCATGATGAAGAACATTGTTGGAAACTGAATCCGAAAAAGAAACCAAAGCAGTTCGGTGGAAAGGGGAAGACAAAGACCGTTGCTACGGTACAACAAGATCTTGGTTCTGATTCGGAAGATGAAGGAAAGATCACAGCAGTTGGAGTACAAGGTAAATATTCTCTTCATGCTAGTTCTAGTTCCAATGATGAATCTCATGTTGATGAACGAAAGAGGAATGAGTTATTTCACATAAGAGTTGTATCTAAACATACTAAGATAGATACATTATTTGATCTGGGTTCCCAAGTAAACTTAATATCTGAAGCACTTGTCAAGAAAATGGGTCTTGAAATGAAACCACATCCGAAACCTTATCCTCTTGGTTGGGTATGTGACAAAGAAAAACTTAATGTCACCAAACAATGTAGGAGCATATTTGCTACTCCTTCAAAATTGATTGATGAAGTGGATTTGGATGTTGTACCACTTGATATATGTGGCATAGTGGTGGTAAGTCCTTATCTTTATGATAGAAAATCAATCTTCTTTCATCATGAGAACAAATACCACCTTACTAAGGGGGGAGTGGAATATATTGTTAGAGCTCACAGCATGAGGGTAAATACAAAACTTGTTAGTGCAGGTCAAATGAAAAGACTCATAAACACTAATAAGAGATATGTAATCATGGTCGTTAGAGAGAAATATGTCAGGACATTTGACACTTTCCAAGGGACCTGATCCATCTCATAAAAAGGAATTAATTGATATTGTTTCTAAGTATGATGATATTTTTTAGGAACCAGATGGATTACCTCCCAGGAGGGAAATCCAACATGAGATACATCTTCAGTGGGATTCTCCTCTTCCTAATGTGGGCATGTACAGGATGTTATTTGTGGAGATGACAAAGATCAAGAAGAAGGTACAAGGATTATTGGATCAAGAGGTCATCAAGCCCATTTCATCTCCTTGCGGTTCTTCAATCGTGATGGTGCCAAAGAAATATGGCACATGGCCAATATGTGTCGATTACCAGGCCTTAAATAAAATCACAGTGAAAAATCGATACCCTCTTCCTCGCATAGATGATTTACTTGATCAATTGAAGAATATTGTCTATTTCACTAAGTTGGATTTGCACAGTGGATATCATCAAATCAGAATCCTAGAACAAGATGCATGGAAAATTGTCTTTAAAACCAAACAGGGATTGTTTATGTGGTTAGTTATGCTATTCAGGATTTGTAATGCTCCGACAACTTTAATGTGTGTGATGAATGATGTATTCATGCCTTTCATAGATGACTTTGTGATTGTATATTTAGACGACATTCTTGTTTTTAGCGGGACTTGGGATGAGCATGTGAGGCATGTAAAGAAAGTATTGGATACTTTGCAAAGGAAAAATGTGTATGTAAAATTGTCTAAATGTGAATTTGTCAAGACTACACTTGTGCACTTAGGCCATATTGTAGGAGGAGGACAATTGAAAATTGACCCTTACAAAATTGATGTAATTGTAAATTGGCCTGAGCCAAAAAGTGTAACTGAAGTTCAAAGCTTCTTAGGTGCAGTCCAGTATTGGAGGAGATTCATTCCCAACTTCTACTTCATAGCAACTCCTTTGCATGCCTTAACTAGTGTGAAGAACACTTTTCAGTAGGAAGGAAAGAAACAAAAATATTTCAACACTTTGAAGGGGAAGATCAGTACCACACCAATATTAGCATTGTCGAATATTCAACGACCTTTTGAGATTGAGACAAATGCCAGTGGATACGCCATGGGTGCAGTATTGATGCAATATCGTAAGCCTATATGTTACCACTCTGAAAATTTTAACCAAGTTGTTGTTATCTATCCTACATATCATAAAGAGTTGTATGCATTAGTCCAGAGTGTACAGAAATGGAAGCACTACTTGTTAGGGAAGGAAACAATCATACATACAGATCACCAACCCTTATAGTATCTTCAAGCACAGACCAAATTGCAACAATATCAACACTATAGGTGGATGGGTTTTCTACAACAGATTCACTTGGTAATCAAGTACAAAAAGGGTACAAGTAACAAGCTAGTTGATATGCTTTCTAGACCTCCTATTGTTGCTTCTATTGTTTTGAAGAATGCATCTTTATCTCATGATAGCTATATAGAACAATATTCCATTAATGAATATTTTAAAGAAGTATATGTGAAGCTAACCCTTGGTGCACAGGTAGATAACTATTGTCTATAGGGAAAACTACTCTACCATGTTGGAAAGCTATGTATTACTACAAGTGAACGAGTCCATGTAATATGAGAAGCTCATACTTCTCTTGTGTTTGGGCATTTTGGGTTAGGAAAAACTATGACTCATTTGTAGAGGTTTTGTTACTAGCCTCAAATGAAAGCAATTGTAACTAAATATGTAAAGGCATGTGTGATGTTTTCTACTTATAAGCCCATTAATAGAAAACTAAGGCTATACTCACCACTTCTTGTTCCATCCCATCCATGGGAAAGTGTCTCCATGGATTTTTTGTGGGGTTTACTGATGACCAAAGGGGGTCATGATTATTTGTATGTTGTAGTGGATAGGTTCAGCAATGTGTGTATCTTGATGCCTTGTAAAAATAAGATCATTGCTGAGCAGATTGTTAATCTCTTGTTTCAGCATGTTTGGGTTCACTTTGGATTACCCACATCTATCGTCTCAGATCAAGATACTCGATTCCTTGGGGACTTTTGGACTAGCTTGTGGAGAATGATGGACACCAAAATGAAGAGGAGCACTGCTTTCCATCCATAGATCGATGGGAAAACAGAGGTTGTAAATTGAACAATGGTACTTTTTCTTTGAGGCTATTGCAGCAAGCATCCCAAGTTATGGGATGAATAGATATCCTATGTACATCATGCGTACAACCGAGATTTACATTCATCCACTCAGAGTTCACCTTTTGAGACATGTTTTGGGTACCTACCAAAGGTTCCTTTGGAATTTATGTACGAGAGAGATGCTAATGTAAATGAAGAAAGGACAGAGGACAGAGCCCACAAGTTCATCCAGAGGATTCAAAAGATACACCAGGTAGTCAGGGAACAGATGGAGAAAAGTCAAGAATAGTATAAAGCTCGGCATGACAAGCACAGGGTTGATCATTAGTTCCAGTTTGGAGACTAGGTATGGCTTCACATCAGCAAGGAGAGATTAAAGGGTGAAGGCAAGAAACTCGAGCCCATTCGTTATGGACCTTCACTATCTTGGAGAAAAGCAATATCAATTCTTTTCGTCTGGATCTTCCACCTTATATACAGATTTACTCAATTGTTAACGTTGATAACTTGAAACTTTTTTAGCCTCCCATGATCATCGATCAAGATGAGGAAGTTCCAATACCATCATTTGATGATTTTTCACCTGAGTACTTGGATGAGCTATAGGAAGATATCATCCTGGACATGAAGACGAGGACTTCACATAGGGGTAATGTTGATTATCTTCGAGTAGACTTAAAAGGCACACATCCAAGAAAGGAAAAGAGGATCGAGAAGGGAAAAGTGAGGGGACTTTTCCCTCACTTACTGTTAGGAATCAGAAATGTCACATTTTCATCCACCTTTCCCTTCACTATTCCTTACATTTCATCGTCCCATTAACCTTCCATCATACCATTTTCATAAATACATTTGGGTTTCACATTATTATTTTCCACTTTATTCATTTTAGTATTATAAGTGAATTTGTGATTAAATATTATAAATTAACATATTTTCATTATATATCAAGGTTGGATGAGTTTGATGATGTGTACAGGTGTATTTTAAGATTTCAACAAAGTCAAATATTACCACCTGGCCTCAAATTAGAATTTCATCTTCAAGCTTTGAAGATTTGAAGAATATTTGGGACAATCATTAAAGCATATTCAAAGGAGAAGATCATGGAGATTTTGATGGCATATCTTATCCAAGATTTGTGAGAGATGTGTGGAGGATTTGAAGGGATCATATCTTGTAATAATAGGAAAGTGGTTGAGAGAATAATGGATCTGTAATTATGAGACTCTTATCTTATCTTCAAGACTCTCATGTATAAAAGAGAGTGTTCTCTCTTCATTTGAGGGGGGTTAGACATAAGAGATTAGACTTAGATTAGCTTGAAGTCTTAGAAGGGGATTCTTAGCTTTTATTTGTATTCTTTCATTTGTCATGCTTTCATGATTTTTCATTTGATTCTTGTAATGTAATTTGAGATAGCATTATTGTGTGAGCTCACATATGTCTTTTGTCATTCAACTCTCCACATATTGTATTGATTTCCTAGATTAATTTCATTTCAGAAATTTAGATTATATTACTTCTACTTCAGTCCTACATATATAGTGTGTGTGCTTTGTAAGCCTACGAACCTTGGATTAACAAATTAAATAGTTGGGAAAGTACTACAACGGAATTAAACGACAATATTTTCACCTAACATTTTGGCGTCTGTCGGGGAAGCACGATGGATTGAAGTTTAGTTTGAATTTTCATGAAAGTATGATTAGTCGTGCTCCTAACTCTAAGGTGACATATGGGTAAGGGCATGTAGGGAGTGTTCCAATTCCTACAAGCGTAAGTGTAGATTTCAATTCATGCAAGTGTGTCTACATGTGTTGGTAAGGGGTCATAGCAGCTACTTGAGTGGAGACTCCTCATGTTCTCCCTGCCAACGTATTACTAAATATGAGGTGAGATGTTGGCCTCATTTGGGATAGAGCATGCAGAGTGTGACTTTCAATTTCTGCAATTTCAATTCTAGCAATTTCAATTTCTGCAATTTTTTGCAACTATGAAGAGGTTTTCATGTGTTTCAACAAGTGTGATTTTCAGTTTTTTTATTTTGATTTGGGTGTTGTAAGAACCCCTTTTGCAATATGATTTAACTATGAGTGTCAGCTTGGAACAGCTCGTTCAAATCCTTGTGAAAGCTGGGATTTCTTCTTCTCAAGAAGAGGAGATCTTGACAGCAGCCCAGAGCTTAAATACTCCTCCAGATACGAACGAGGAATCAACATCTGAGGAACTTGAGGACAATGGGGATCTACAGCATGATATGAGCAAGGGAAATTACACCTACAAAAGTTATATCGAACGATGGTTTCAAGTGACTACCAGGCTAGATCCTTTTAATTTTTCTTTTAATTTTGTTAAATTAGAGTTTCAGCAATAGATTTCACATGCTTATACACATTTCCAACCCTTAGTTACAAAATTGAAAGATAATATATTCTTATTACTTTTACATGCTTGGCTGAATTGGTTATTTGACTACATGTAACTGATTTCTAAGATGTAATTAGCATAGAGTGGCTTTCATTTTCAGTTTTTGTTTTCATTTTCAGATTTTGCTTTTACCTAGAATAAGTATGCTCTCCTTCACGCTTCGTGTGATCGTGAGGATCAAAAAATAGGGCTGATTTTGATTTCAAAAATGAATGTTTTTGCGTCCATCCTTTGAACTACAAATAAACACCGTAAAAAAAAATTAATTAATAAAAACAAAACCAATTTTACATGTTGTTATAGCATGCTGATACAGCGAAAATTTTACATGTTGTTACAGCATGCCGATACAATGAAAATTTTACATGTTGTTACAGCATGCTGGTACAGTGACATTTTACATGTTGTTACAGCGAAATTTTACTTGCTGAAACAGTGACGTTTTTGTTGTAACAGTGATTGAATAAATTTGCAGATTTGCAAACAATAAAACAATAGTGGCATTAGGAAATAATCAAAAACAAAACGAAACTGAAACTGTGACTAATTGAATTACAAACCCTTTGTTTTTTGTTCACAATCCAACTATGACCGCAATAATATTTTATCTCGGTCCTTGGCTTGAATCACAACAATACTGTGAATTTTGATGACCACCGAATGGGCTTCGACGTGGAAATTAACCCTGCACACAAAAGCTACCATCAACTTAAACCTGCACATCATATATGAATCATAGTTTTTATGGTTCTTATTTTAATATAAGGGAATGTGACTCGATGAGTATTAGACCAATCTATCTATCACAAATACCTCGTTGTGTTAGCTTGGCAAGCACCATCTTCGAAAATCACCATCTAAATTCAAAATAAGTGGTGACGCACTCATCCCACGGATAGTTGTAGGGAGAACTTCAACCAACAGATTAATCTTTTGTAATGCAACAAGAAAATCAAGTTAAAATGCAACTATGCCTACGAATAGGTTAAAGAGCTTGCTCGAATGATTCTTCATGACAGTTTCAATTGCCTATATCTGTGTATTTTAGTTGTCAATCATCCACCTCATCTGAACAAATTCTTTCAAATCGAATCAAAACCAATTACTTAAAAAATGATGATTAATTGGCTTGCCTATTATTGGCAACATGGTTTTATTTGTTTGATCCAACGCATCATCCTATATTAGTAAACAACCAATACATATCCCTCCAATCATGCTTCAAGATGATTGTATCTGCTTTCATATTTGAAATTAATCGGTTGTTTGTTGCTTTACATGATGTGGCATCCAGGAGCGATGAGAAGAAAAAATTTATTTTGGGTCTCTGGCATACATCTGAAATAAGAGGTATCATATCGAACTATGTCATAGATTATGCATGTTCAATTAGTCCAGATCCTAAAGCGATCGGTCATTTCACCATTAATTGATTAAATTTTGTTCCAAAGTCGATGCCATTAATGAATAGAGATTGGATGCACGCATTTCTCTTCACATATTCTCCAGATTTCTTTGCGTTGTTGATATTATCAATGCTTACGATCATGACCGATTGGTATAATTTATTATTGACTCCTGAGCA
>JASDQU010105578.1:63389-84792 GCA_032191745.1 Picea mariana
GCTATGCAAGCACCCTCTACTTCAATAAAATAAACTTTACAGGACCTTGCTTCATGTGTATAAATATGCAAGATAAATTATGTGCCAAATTTATGTATCTTTTTGTAAATGTTTATGTGTGAGGAATTGTTCTTTTATATGGTTAAATATGTACTTTAAATAAATACACAGCACACAACTTTCAGCAAATAAACCATCAAACTCAGAACAATCACAACATGATAAAGGAGTTCACCCCCCTCCGGGCTACATCTCCTTGAGCCTCCATCAATGGACTTGGCTCTCTGGGATTAATTTGTCAAAATTTCTTTTACAATCTACTGCTCAACTCCAATGGAAAAACAGATTGTACCATTGGGATCAGAACACATAAAAACCCCAAAAATGACTAATAAAACTCTGAAAACGGATCATGGCTCATCCAGGCATGACCTCTTCTACATGTGGCCATAAGCTTCCCTGAGCTTCTCTTTGGAAAAAACACATGTAAAAGTCCTCAAATGGATCTGAAACCTATCCCAAAATGTTCAGAGCATAATAATTAGCCAAAAATTATTATTCAATCACAGAAGACAAACATAGGCTCACCAAAACATGTCCTCAATCAATGAGGGCTTCAAGCTCCCTGGAGCTTGCTGAAACTTTAATGGCTAAAAACCTACAAAAGAAGTCTTCAAATGTCCTTGATAATAGTGCCAATGGATTCAGGATGTCCAAAAACCCCTAGCTAGGCTTTTACGACACCTCAATCGGCCAAAAAATGAAGAAGATAGTCCTTCTGCCATTCTCTTCCTTCAAGCTTGTTGGCCCTGGTTCGCCAAAACGCACCTCTGTGTGCTTGAACCAAGAACACGCTCCCAAAACACGTTAAAACCCATCACACACGCACAACTGCAAAATGGTGCAAATCGTCAAACAGTTAGCGGAACTAAAACCCCCAACCGTCAAGCCGTTGGACATATGAGTCCATAGGACCACGCGCATTTTAAAATGGGGCTCCATCCCATAGAAAATGATAAAGTGACACACGGTGGGAGTTATTTGGTTACATAACCGTTGGAACCATATATGAAACATGCGCCCATACCATAGGATATAACCATGGTCACATATGTAAAAGCGCGCGACCAAGGGCTGGGGCTAAGCCCCACCCCGGTCATGACCTAAACCATACAAACATTTCATTTGAAATATAATCCGTTGCATATATATAACAAGGTACAAATGATAGCCCATTGGTTGTTCGGAGTTTGTGAAAATGTTATGCGGTGGGGAGGTTCGGGGGACGAACCCCACGGACTCCAATAATTTTAACAAACAACAACAACAACAAATACTGGGGTGCCACGTGGCAGCCCATGATTGGGCCACGTGGCACCCAAGCACTTGCCCCAAATAGTGCCACCTGTCAACTTCCCATTCGACCAACTATCAACCAATAGATGATTTCCATGTCACCACATGCCACGTCATTGTACGGTCGCCACGTCAGCATGTACGGACTGCCCAGTCAGCATCCTTTCTTTTTGCATGTTTGACGATTCGGACAGATCGCGATATCTCTCGCTCCCGATGTCCGTTTGAGATGAAACGAGTTGCATTGGATTTGCGACGATGAGGGCTACGCTCACGTTCGTTTTGAGGCAATTCTAAGAATGTTGATTTTTGGGCTAAAATTTGACCCCTGGTCCAGATTTTGATCATGTGCCCTCTTGGTGATAATCCCAAGGTTAGTGTGCCCTCTTAGTGATGATACCAAGGTGAGAATGCAATATTTGGTGATAATATTGAGGTTTCCATGCAAGACTTGACTCCACTAGTCTAACGGACGTACAACTAAGTAATGATTGAAGAGGAAGTCGCACCCTCATATAGGGAAGAATAATCTCATCTAGGGGATAGTATATCTAACTAGGGGTGCCCTCAACATAGACTAATAAAATTAGGAAATTAAATATTAGGTGGGTGTGTAATATCTCCAATACCCCCCCTGAACACTACTAGGGAGTACACCATGAATGGGTCCCGACAAGAAGCCATGTTGGCTATAGGTAAAAGGGGAAAAAATCATGGAAAAAACCCCCTTAAAAATACAATGTTGAAAAATAAAGACAGTTGCTAGGCAGTTGTGTCCTCCACTCCAAGAAGGTCGCACAAAAATTTGAATCTATGCTCAATGAAAGTATTCATGAAGATGTCTTTTCAAAGGAAGGATAGTACTACAAGTTGTTGATCTCGCCATGAATTAACTCTCTGATGTAATGCATGTGGATCTTGATGTGTTTTGTTCTCTTTCATTGCACTGGGTCTCTGCCAAATTTTGGTGTTATCTAATTCTCGCACCAAATGTTATTCAGACGATGGAACTGGATACCAATATCAGTGAGGAAGTTTTATAGCCAAAATTCCTAAATGGTAATGTTGATCGATCCACTATACTTGGCCTCTACTTATGATAAAGCAATCGTTGATTTCTTTTTACTCGAGCAACAAATGGGATTGAATCCCAAACTAAGCATGTACCCTGAAGTGGACTTGTGATATGTGTTATTACCAGACCAATATGAGTCTATATATCCAATGAGGTCCAATGTACAACCTACTACATAATGAATCCCATGAATGATAGTACCCTTTACATAACGAAGGATGCACTTGGCATCTTTCCAGTGGATTTCATGCAACTCCTGCATGTACCTGGAAATTCTTCCCACTGCAAACAAGATATCTGGATGGGAGTGAGTGAGGTGTAAGAGGCTCCCCACTAGTTGTTTGTACTTGGTGCAATCCACCAATGGTGTATCCTTTACATCCTTGAGCTTGACCCCTGATAAGAAAGGTGTGTTTTTTGGTTTACAATTGGTCATGTTGAAATGGACCAAGATATCTTTGGCATACTTTGTCTGAGATAACTTGATTTCTAAATCAACCTAGTTGATTTCAAGACCAAGGAATAATTGTAATGGACCCATGTCGAACATTGAAAACCTATCATGTAATGCATTCTTGACTATAACAATAATTGAATCTGGACTACCTATGAGTAATAGATCATCTACATATAAGACTAAAATCAATAGAGAGTTAAAAGTTCTCAGCATATAAACATTGGGATTTGATTTACAACAAACAAAATTTTGATAAAGTAAGTAAGAATCCATTTTAGCATCCCACACTCTAGGCACCTACTTGAGGTTGTAGAGTGACATTTTGAGTCGGAAAACTAGAGAGGAGTCTTGTACATACCTGTTGGGCCTCAAAAATGTCACATGTATATCCTCTTTTTCCTTCACTATTCCTTACATTTCATTGTCCCATTAACCTTCCATCATACCATTTCCATAAATACACTTGGGTTTCACCTTATTATTTTCCACTTTATTCATTTTAGTATTATAAGTGAATTTGTGATTAAATATTAGAAAAATAACATATTTTCATTACATATCAAGGTTGGATGAGCTTGATGATGTGTGCAGGTATATGTGAAGATTTCAACAAAGTCAAATATTACCACCTAGCCTCAAATTCGAATTTCATCTTCAAGCTTTGAAGATTTGAAGAATATTTGGGACAATCATTCAAGCATATTCAAAGGAGAAGATCATGGAAGATTTGGATGGCATATCCTATCTAAGATATGTGAGAGATGTGTGGAGGATTTGAAGGGATCATATCTACTAATAATGGGAAAATAGTTGAGAATGGTTGAGAGAATAGTGGATCTTTAATTATGACACTCTTCAAGACTCTCATGTATATAAGAGAGTGTTCTCTCTTCATGAGGGATCATATCATGTTATTCATTATTGAGAGTGAGAGTTAGACATCATGTAATTCATAATTTAGTCTTGTCATTAGGAGAAGGGGATTCTTAGCTTTGTTATTCTTTCATGCTTTGTCATTTGACTCTTGTAATATAATTTGAGATTGATATATTGTGTGAGCTCACATATTTCTTTTTCCATTCAACTCTTCACATGTTGTATTGCTTTCCTAGATTAATTTCTTGCTTTCCTAGTTAGTCTTTCAATGCTTTCATAGATTAATTTCATTTCAGCAATTTAGATTAGATTACTTCTACCTCAGTCCTGCATATATAGTGTGTGTATTTCGTAAGCCTACGAACCTTGGATTGACAAATTAAATAGTTGGGCAAATACTACAACAGAATTAAACGACAATATTTCCGCCTAACAATTTGGCTGATCCAGCAACCGCAACAACTACATCTACTTTTTGGGTAAGTGGAGGTATGTTCTTTTCTAATCTTTAATCATGTAATTCCTTATTTGCTAGTAATGAATAACTTTGGAAAATTCCCTCACCATTCTCTATTCCTTTTTCACTTTCCTAACCTATGACAAGTTGCATAAGGATATGCAACCAATTCAGTTGGGGGGGGAGGGAACCTATATTCACTACATACTATTATTCCATTTTACCATCTCATCATTCCATTTATGATTCACTAACATTTCTTTTCCAACGACACTTTGTTGCATTTCGATTGATATACATATTGGTATGATTCATAAAGATAAAGAAAAGGCTTTCTTATACACAATGATGCTTTCTTATGCACATTGATAGCTTATTATTTCCAGTGAGTATATGGATAAATTATTGCAGCAAGAAAATAAATAAGTGAAATTAATGTTGTTAACACAAGAACCAACATCTTTTGTATTCATGGTTGTCACACAAGAACCAACCATAAGAAAATTTCACATGTTGCTACTCATGTATTTTACATCCTGGAAATATTCCTTGTTAAAAGGGCGTCATCAATCAAAGACATAGTTTGAATGCCAAAAGTTCTTAAGAAGATCCATGCATGGTTGCATGAGGACATGCAACAAGTTGAGTTGGGGGGCATGTTGGGCTTCAGAAATGTAACATTTATATCCTCTTTTTCCTTCAATATTTCTTACATTTCATCGTCCCATTAACCTTCCATCATACCATTTCCATAAATACACTTGGGTTTCACCTTATTATTTTCCACTTTATTCATTTTAGTATTATAAGTGAATTTGTGATTAAATATTAGAAAAATAACATATTTTCATTACATATCAAGGCTGGATGAGTTTGATGATGTGTGCAGGCATATGTGAAGATTTCAACAAAGTCAAATATTACCACCTAGCCTCAAATTCGAATTTCATCTTCAAGCTTTGAAGATTTGGAGAATATTTGGGACAATCATTCAAGCATATTCAAAGGAGAAGATCATGGAAGATTTGGATGGCATATCCTATCTAAGATATGTGAGAGATGTGTGGAGGATTTGAAGGGATCATATCTACTAATAATGGGAAAATAGTTGAGAATGGTTGAGAGAATAGTTGATATGTAATTATGACACTCTTCAAGACTCTCATGTATATAAGAGAGTGTTCTCTCTTCATGAGGGATCATATCATGTTATTCATTATTGAGAGTGAGAGTTAGAGATCATGTAATTCATAATTTAGTCTTGTAATTAGGAGAAGGGGATTCTTAGCTTTGTTATTCTTTCATGCTTTTTCATTTGAATCTTGTAATATAATTTGAGATTGATATATTGTGTGAGCTCACATATGTCTTTTTCCATTCAACTCTTCACATGTTGTATTGCTTTCCTAGATTAATTTCCCACTTTCCTAGTTAGTCTTTCAATGCTTTCCTAGATTAATTTCATTTCAGCAATTTAGATTAGATTACTTCTACTTCAGTCCTGCATATATAGTGTGTGTGCTTCGTAAGCCTACAAACCTCGGATTGACAAATTAAATAGTTGGGCAAATACTACAATGGAATTAAACGACAATATTTCTTCCTAACAATACCCTTGTGGTTTCTCCATGTATATCTATTCTTCGAGATCTTTGTGAAGAAAGGAATTATTCACATCCATTTGGTTGAACTCCCACCTCCTTGCTACTGCAATGGCGAGACCCGACTGGATAGAGTCCACTTTTTCTATTGGAGCAAATGTCTCATCATAGTCAATCCCATGGACTTGTTGAAATCCCTTTTCTACCAATCTAGCTTTATACCTGCTCACAAGACCATTTGTTGTCTTCTTTTTCTTGTAAACTCATTTTCATTTGACAAGATTCCTATCTGAAGGAAGTGGAACCAAGTCCCAAGTTTAGTTCTGAAGGAGGGGGCTGTACTCCTCCTTCATAATTTCTTCTCAGAAGGGATTCCCTTCAGCCTCTACATAGGTTTGAGGAGTATGAGGCTAGATCCATGTAGAAATGCATGGGAATTATTGGTTCCATGGTTGTTAGTGCATGTGGGACCTCCTTAAATTAGGATCTCGTCCTCCTTGGATATGTTGGATCCCCCACAAGAACACATGTTGCATGTAGGGTGGATTGTGCCCATTTAGGTCTTGAATATGTATATTCACATGCATTTTCATGGTCTTCCTAATCTAATTTAAAAATAAAATATGAATTCTGATCTGAGTGGCAGGAAGTATCACCTCGGATATCTAGTACAACAGGAAGTTCATAAGTTTCTACATGTTTTTCTTGAGAGGCATGCATGGGACTTTCTTCAAACTAGAATCTCGTTTTAATGATTGAATTGTATGTTGAAGGATATAATAATGTGTATCCCTTCACACCCTTTGGATAACCCACAAAGATGTATTCCTTGATTTGAATTTATAAAACCTTCTTCTTCTCTGAAGGTGTGTGGGCCCATGTGCATGATCCAAAAATGAAAAAGTGTTTCACTTCTGGTATCCTATTGCTTGAGGATTCAAAATGAGTCATGTCTTTCACAAATTTGTGAGGATATCAGTGATGTATGTACATGTCATAGTTGATGGCTTCATCCCAAAGTTTGGAGGGAAGGGACTTTGCATGGAGCATGCAACTTGTCATCTCTTTCAAAGATTGGTTCTTCCTCTCAGCTACCCCATTCTGCTACTGAGTGTATGGAACTGTGTGTTGTAATTGAATACCTTATTTATCAAAAATATGTTTTACATCCTTGTTTACATACTCCCACCCATTATTTTTGCAAATGATCTTAATCATATTCATGGACTACTTCTTTACATGTGTTGTGAAATCCTTGAGATGCTCAACAACTTCGAATTTTTTCTTGAGAAAGTACACCCACGTGTATTGTGACCAATCACCAATAAAATTCAACACATGTATGGCCTTTCTTATGGAAGGATGAGGAAAAGGCCCCATGAGATCACTGTGAACAAGCTCCAAGGGAGAGGAGGCCCTTCATGCCTTCCCTTTATTAAATTTCTCTTGTTGATGCTTTCCAATAACACATCCTTGACAAACTCCATCAGAAAATTGTATGTTCAAAAAACCTTCCACCATCCCCTATTTGTTGAAATTCTACATGTACCTAAAATTCAAGTGGCCAAATATGTCATGCCAAAGATTACTATCATCATTGGCATGAGTTAGTAGCAATGTAGAATCTGATTTATCAACAAATTTAGAGAATGTGCACAATCTAGATTTATGATCTACCTCACCTTCAACAATTTTGGAGTCGTCTTCCATGTCAAATATTGTCTCGGAATCCGGTGTGAATTCCACCCTTTTCCTTGTTCCTGTATGTGTGATTTGGTATAGAGAGAGAATATTTATGGAGAGTTTTTAAACATGTGGGACATTCTCAAAACTTCCCTTTACGAGTTCCACTCTCCCTTGTTCAGAGACTTCTACTAGAGAGTCATCTCCCATGAGAATGGGAGGACCTGTGCATATTTTTAGAGATGAAAGGACATATTTTGTGGCTTCCATGTGATCGGATGCTCATGAATCAATGACCCATGAATCTAGAGAATAATTAATTGCAATTAAAGCATGTGCATTACCTTGAGCTTCTGGTGCTCTTTCTCCCGAATTCTTTTTCGCATTCCTGAGAATGTAGTCCCCAAGATTGTTTTGTTGGAGTGTTTGCACCATGGTAAATGGTATTCATCATGAAAGATGATTCAATATGGTAACCACTATTGCAATAAATTCTCTTTGATTTCCCTTGCTTTCCTTTTTCTGCTTTAGAAATGGAAGATTCATCAGAAGGTTTGAAGTTGCCTCCCTTTCTTGGATCTGGATTTTTCTTTTCCTTCCCTTTGTGTTTGAATTTCAAGTTGTATTTGTTCCTCTCATGCATAGCAAGTGCATGTGCTTTGGAGCTCTTGATTGATGCCATTTTTATGAGCTTGTCTTGCTCATGCGTCAGAGACTCAATAAATACATCCAATGTGGGCATTATCCAAGATGCACCTGATTTAATCCTTACTGTATGAAATGTGGATACAAAGAGGGAATATTATGGACCCAACTTTGATAGAATATCAAGAATCAACTGTTTTTCTTGCTTTTATTTATCGATCCTACATCCTTTTATTTGAAGTAGTAAGGATTTGAACTTTGAGAATAAATCCCGGCTATTCTCAAAATTGCTTGGATATAATGAGTTTAAATCAATCTAGAGAATGTGGCCACACATATCATCCTATTTTCCAAAGAGACCTTCCATAGTTTTCCAAACAACATTTGGAGTAGTGGAAGCTTCAACATGAAACAATAATTTGAGAGAGACGGACATGCAAATGAGACTGAAGACCTCGTCCATGCAGTTGAAGTATTTAGATTTTTGGATTGTCAATGTGGGTTTAGTTTATGTTGCCATGGTTATTCGATATAAGCCTCTTCCTATGAGAAGAACAAGGATCTTCAGCTTCAAATCAAAGTAATTGTATGGCATAAGAAGATATGATAGTGAAAATTCCATTCTTTATAATTGCTTCAATTTTTTAAACCTACAAATTATTGTTTGTGTTCCTTATTCCTAGCACATGTGGGCTCTGATACCATGTGAAATTGGGTTGAAACATGCATAGAGAATCTAGCTAGAAACATTGAACAACAAACTTGCAAAGTTGAGAGAAGAAGAGAAGAATTAGAGAGAAAGAATAAAGAATTGTATTAACCAAATGAGAGAATGGAAAAATACACATGATATACTCTACATGGCTGAACTAATGTGTCGTAGTAGTGATCTCTAGAGAGATGTGGACACACATTGACATAAACAAGATTGAACTTCCACCTATTCCTAGTTAATTATCCATGTAGTCATCAATTAACTAGTATAGATAAGTGTCATGGATAGAATATCATGCATTCACATGTTGTACGCCCTCCAAGCCTCATCCATGTCAAGTGCACCCTCCTGGTGATGATCCCAAGGTGAGCATGCAACACTTGGTGATAATACCAAGGTTTCCATGCAAGACTTGAATCCACGAGTCTAACTAACGTACAAATGAGTAATGATTGAAGAGGAGGTGTCACCCTCATCTAGGGGAGAATAGTCTCATATAGGGGAGAATATCTTTGATCAGGGGTGCCCTCAACATAAACTAACAAACTTCAGAAAATAAATACTATGTGGGTGTGTAATATCTCCAATATGGTATATTGTTGAATTGTTGACTGAAAGTATACATGTTTGGACAAAAGGGATGTCAATGTCACTTTTAGTTAGTCCAAGCATTTCATTATGGAGAAGGTGCCTTAGCCCACACCTCTAACCCCTTTATTTATTTTAACCTTATATGTAGGTGGTTTTCGATACAATATGGGGCCATCCAATGGGTTTGGAGACTAGAGGGGGAGAATTTGTCCTTTCTTAATTCTCACTCTCAACAAGACCATATCCTATATATTTCAATAGAAAATATTGGATTCTTCGAAGACCCCTAATCAGGGCTTCTCTTGGTCATGGGAGGTCCAAGGATGAGAAATTTTCCACCCTTCTTAGCTAATGGAAGCAATTAGGGTATATGGCCAAATTATTGAATGAATGTGTACATGTTTCAACAAGTGGGGTGATGTGGATTTTCAAAAGATGGGGCTTAAGTTAGGGAGAGATTCCATGAGCTACATACTAGTAGAGTAAAATCATTCTAAGGAGTTACATAATCCCACAAAAATCACTCAATGCATATCATAACCCTAAAAACTCTTCAATACAAATCATAACCCTAAAAAAAAAAACACTAACAATTTGTAACGTCCTTAGCCACCCCAGGCTAGGCCACGTCACAAAACCTCAAATTTTGTATCTCCAAATCAACCAAACTATAACATCCCCAGCATACTACTAAGAAATGTCACTCTGATAGTTTCACTACACAATTTATAATTTAAACACAATCCATGTAATATCTCTTGAAGTAACATGCTCAGCTCAAGCTTGAGTCACACCACACAACTTATAACAGTGGAAGCAACATTCTCTTTTTACTACAACCTTCACGCAACATAAATAATTCACTATCTATGTGCACCAGCATATTCATCACACAGCATAACTATGTGCACATCCATCTAGACGTCATGGGCCACCTCTGATTTCACTATGCATGGGTTCTATTTCCTTAAACTCACACACAAGTTCCATCCTCTTGATGCACACAGACTACAACCCTATGCACCCGACCACTCAATCTTGTTCTTGATGACTCATAACCAAAATCACAAGGTTAACTTAACTGGCAAGACTATCCACATTTTTCATATCCATGCACAACTACAATTATAGGCTAAAAACACCATACTTACATGTGCAAGCAGCATTAAACAAAATAACAACAAATACTTATACGCAACAACATACAAGAATTAACCCATGTCCAACATAGCTAAATATGCACACAGTAAACAAGACAAACACATAAGGAACACTTATCTTAAATTAAATTCACCAACTACGACCTTGACTCACACGTTCCTCACATCCATAGAAATCGTTGCTCATAATCCTTCAGCAACAGCTCACCCCCGATCTGGGGCTTAACTCCACTAGGGAAAAAGGGTTCCTATCGACAATCTATGGTCAAAAACTCAACAGAATTTCCCAATCCTAGATGCCCACTACTGCAACTATCCCACGGTCTCTGATTCCGCATGCACTTGTCACACCCAAGGAAGTGTGCCCCTTCTCTTCTCACTAGTTCTTCGGCTACCCTACTTCCCTTCCTAGGGTTACCAACAATATTCCAAACAAGAATTATTCGATTCCTGTGACTAATACTCAGTGCACTAGAGAAAAACTCTCAGCAAAACTCTCTCCTAGAGAGTATTCCCACGGGTCTGACAACCACTCCACAACATCCAATCTCTCACCCAAATAGACTTCTCATAGTCTATCAACCTAACTCCTCGATAGTAGCATTATGTTCACAACCCCACAACTGCTCAAAAGCTTCTCTAACCAAATAAGGTAATAATCAAATTTTCCATACATTTCGACCGCCTTCTGCTCATGAGAGTATGCTACATAAATTCTCCCCCAATAATCAATAATACCCCTTGCAATAATCTCATGCCATAATGCCCAAAATACGCTAAGGCTAGCAATATATTGCATGCCTTCCACTTGACACTTGTCACCTTCAAAAATATCTTTAAGCCACTTGGTGACTCATTGCCTACCTTTGGGAACTTAGGATAAAATAACACATATGACATTACACTTTTCCATAAATTTTATTAAATTATTCCCCAAGACTTACGATTCACCCCCTTTTCCCTTTTTTCAGTGGAGTTAGCCCCCCATCTCTTTTCATTTGAGTTAGAATGTGTGTAGTGATGCAATACTATATTAATAATCATGATTATAATTACATGGATAGGTGCACTGGACTATCTACATCCAGGCCCACCAGCCTCATAATCAAACAGGATTCTCGGCCTCAAAACCTATACAACCATATATACATATATATATATATATATATAACTCGGTATTGCGCACTTCCAGGTCATTATCGTGCACTTACCCAAGTTCACGCAACATGGTGCAATGTGTGCACTTACCCAGGTGCATGAAACACATAAATTGTGTGCACCCTATCTTTGATAACACTTCTTCGCGCACTACTCAGATGCATGCAACACCAAAACCAGGTGCCAACAGCTCACTATACTAAATGAACATTACATTTACACTTGGTTCCAATGGCTCACCAACCTATATGTACAATTAATAAGGTTTTTGGATCAGGTACATTACATTCCCCTCCCCCTTATTTATGCATTGTCCTCAATGCATCATATACACATGTACATACAAAACTTCAAACATTTTCAAAAATGATGAGGATATTTTGCTTACATAGCATCCTCACGCTCCCAGGTTGCATCTTCAGGACCGTACAAGGTCCATTGGACCTTTACCAGCTCCATGGCTCAATCTTGGATCTACTTGACTTTCCAATCCAATATGAAAACTGGTCGCACTTGAAATACACCTTCTAGCTCCACCTGAATCACATTCCAGTCAATGACATGATTAGCATCAGGTACATACTTCTTGAGTAATGACATATGAAAAATATTATGAATACACAAGGACGCATGCAATGCAAGCATATAAGCAACAAAACCAATCTTCTCTAGGATTTCAAATGGCCCACAGCAGCATGTTGCTAACTTATAACACTTTCCCAACTCTAGGGAACTACGTCTGGACTTCACTTTCAAAAACACGTGATCACCCACTTTAAAATATTTGTGGGTTCTGCCTTTATCTGCGCAACTTTTATGCATGTCCTAGTAAATCTTTTAATTATGTCTTGTCTTTACCATCTGTCTCGGAGCAAATATGGCCCAACTACTGTGTGATCTGCTAGGTTATCCCAACTCACAGGTGTGTTTCACTTTATACCATAAAGTGATTCAAATGGGCCCATCTTTAAAGATGCCTGACACCCACTATTATAAGAAAACTCTACCAAATGCAAGTAGTCTTCCCACTTTAATGGATTATCCATGACATACATCCTCAGCATGTCTTCAATCACCTAATTTATTCTCTCTCTCTGACCATCTATCTCAGGGTGAAATGTTGTGCTGAAATTTGGATTTGTTCCAAATCCTTTAAATATCTCTTTCCAAAATTTCAAGGTGAACTTGGAATCTCTATTAGAAACAATTATCTTAGGTACACCATGCAACTTGGAAATTTCTCACATGTATATCTCAGGAATGTTGGTTGTTTTCTGCATTGACTTCACTAGAATAAATTGGGCAGCTTTAGTAAGCTTGTCCACCACCACCATTATAGAATCATGGTTCTTAATATTCCTAGAAAAGTTAGTTATGAATTCCATGGTCACAACTTCCCACTTCAACTCAAGAATGGGAAAGGGTTGTAGAAAACTAGTTGGATATATGTGATCAACCTTGACCTTCTGACATTCGAGACATCTTGCAATAAAATCTGCAACTTCCTTTTTCATACCTGGCCAAAAGTATTGTTTCTTGACTGCAACAATGGTCTTATGGTGAGTTGGATTTCTAGGATAAGGAACCTTATGCATCTCTAACAATATCGGGCCTCTCAACTCCTGATAATTCAGCACATAGACCCTACATCTATACATGAGGATCCCACCCTCTTTTAGCTCATAACCTTAAAACTTTGGCTGCAACATACCTTGTTGTAAAGTCACACTTATATCCATATAATGTAGATCTGATCTGGAAACTTCCGTAATTTTGTCACACATTAAATCTGTCTAGTACATGCTAATGGTTGTAGCATGCATCTCATGGATCCTCCTGCTGAGTGCATCAACCACTTTGTTCTCTTTTCCTCTGATATGCTTTAGGTCAAATTCATACTCACTGAGGAACTATAACCACTTGCTTTTTCTAGCATTCAAACTTGGTTGTCCAAACAAATACTTCAGACCACAATGGTATGTTCTCAACTCAAATCTTTTACCCATAAGACAATGTCAATGCATCTTCAAAGCATGCACTATGGCTACCAATTCAAAATCATGTGTAGCATAGATATTTTCATGCTCTTTGAACTTTCTTGATTCGTAGCATACCACACATCCATTCTGAATCAATACTCCATCGATTCCTTCCTTACATGTGTCTGTGTACACCACGAAGTCTGCATCAGGATTAGCGATTCTCAAAATTGGTGCACTTGTTAACAAATTCTTCAAGTGTTGAAAACTTTGTGCACAATCTGGAGTCCAATCAAATCACACAACTTTCTTCTGCAGGGATGTTATTGGATGTTCAATCTTGGAGAATCCTTCAATAAACCTTATGTAGCACCCTACCAGACCCATAAAGGATCTCACTTCTGCAACATTTCTTGGCATTGGTCATTCCTCAATGGATTTTATCTTCATTGGGTCCACAGTTATTCCTTCTTCTGAAATGATATGACCCAAGTAATGAATCTATCAATGGTTAAATGAACACTTGCTCAATTTTTCATAAAGTTGATGCTCCCTCAAAACCTACAACGCCATCCTCAAGTGTTGTTTTGTCTCTTCCTTAGACTTTGAGTAAATAAGAATGTCATCCAAAAATACAATGACAAACTTATCTAACTAACTTTTGAAAACTGCATTCATTAAACACATGAAGACAATCGGTGCATTTTACAACCCAAATGGCACCACTGTGAACTCGTAATGACCATACCTCATTCTAAAGGCAGTCTTATTGGTGTCTTCCTCTTTTATTCTCACTTGGTGATATCTGGATCTGAGGTCAATCTTGGAGAATACCCTTCTGCCCCTTGGTTGATCAAACAGGTCATCTATCCTTGGTAAAGGATAATTGTTCTTCAAGGTTACCTTATTCAATTGCCTGAAGTCGATACAAAATATCAGTCTACCATCCTTCTTCTTCACGAACAAAACTGACGCACCCCAAGGTGACACACTTGGGCGTATATACCCCTCCTTCAGAAGCTCTTCAAGTTTCATCTGCAACTCCTTCAGTTCTGGCGTACTCATCCTGTAAGGAATATTGGATAGAGCTATTTCTCCCAATATCAAATTAATAAAGAAGTCAATATCTCTTTTAGAGGCAATTCTGGTATCTCTTTAAAAACATCCTCAAACTCTTTCAATATTGCACAGTCTTCCACACTCGGCACTTTATCCTTAGGTGCTTCTTCCATTTCATTATGAATCCTTGAAAACCTTTCCTATAACTTTTCTTCAATTGCAAGGATTAAATTTCTTTGATAGTCACAGCTCTTGGAATGCCTTGAATTGTTCTCAAATTTCCTCGCTCATCCAGGCAAGTAAATTCCTTATTATAACATTCCAGGATAGCATGATGCTCATCCAACCAATACATACCAATGAGGCAATCATATGAGCCCAAAGGTATAATAGTCAAATCAACCTTTGTGCTCAATCCATTCATCTCCATTGGACATGCCTTAAACACCTCACTAATTTTCCCTTTTTCCCCTATAGCTAATTGCACCAACCAAGTTTTTCCAAGCTTGCTTCTTGGCAAATGGAATCTTCCCACTATATTAGGATCTAGATAACTATGACTAGCTCGTAAGTCAATTAAAATAGCAATGGGTTGGTCATTAATCTTACCTTTCACTTTGATCATGTGTGACTGAAACTCAACTTACTTGTTATCCAACGCTGCATAAATCCTTGGCACATTTCTACCCATGTCCTCAACTATCATAGATTATTGTACATTGTGCACATTCCTCTCCTATTCACCTCTTTGAGGGAAATCTCTGCGCATATGATTTCCACCACAACCCCAACACTACATAGGTTGTTGCCATGACTTGTGTCCCACTGTCTCCAACATTATGGGTTCTTGGAGAGTTGATTGTCCTTACATAGTGTTTCTAAAAAATGACGGCGTATGCCCCTTCTTCCTCTATTCCACCTTGCTTTTCTTATTTTCTTCCCAAGACTTTTGGAAAGTCAATCTTTCCCTTTGGTGATCATAAAGACACTTAGCGCGCCTTATTCACTTGAATATTCCTTGATGAAAGGGTATCTTGTCATTGATAAATGAGGGTATCCCACTCAGATACCTATGAATATTCACTTGTTCATCCTTGATGAAAGGCACATATTTAAACAACTCTAAAAAATGTATTTCATACTTGTCAATCATCATACTCCCAAGCTTGAGTTCAAAGAACTCCTTCATTTTCATATCATAGTATTGCTTGGTTAAATATTTTTTTTGGAAACACCTCTTGAACTCCATCCAAGTCACTTTCTTTTCCTCAGTGTGTTGTATCTGTACATATTGATTACACCACATTGATGCCTTTCCTTTTAACTCTAAAATAACAATTATCCCTTTTGCCTACGCAGAATAGTTATGCAATTGGAAGTACTTCCTCATACCTAGCAACCATGTCTCTACATATTCGTCCTTTTTGTGCTCACCTTCAAAGGTAGGAAGATTGATCTTATTCATTTCTCCATGTAGCTCGTCCACCCCAGTCCTTCTCTTATGCTTTCTGATAGGATATGGGCTTGAGCTACTACGTGTTTTCCTGAAAGATTTCTTACCTACACTTCTTGATGGAAATATCTTGTTGGCATTGATTTCAACATGAAGACAAGAAGTACCATAGTGGAGTATGACATGGAACTGCAGTAAAATCTATAGGAATACTAAGTTATAGGAACGTAGTGGACTACCAAAATACAGGGGATCGCCTGGTCGAGTGATTTGAAATAATGAAAGAATGAGACAACTTCAATTACTACACTGATCGAGTTGAGTAGTCCTTGTGACTATATATTATGTTGAGACAAGATCGTGATTAACATAACTAATACGGGTGAGTCTCCCTCTTGAATAATTTCTCGTGCACTATCATTTCAGAGTGTAGTCGAAGGGAAATTTATTGATGCAGCACTAAGAACCCTTGAGTCTGTCAGATCAACACGGTAGTTGATATTTTGTAGCAAGTTTTGGTCATCATTCTTTCCAAGCCGAAGTTGGACGACCCTTCAAACCCAAACAATTTCCAGCAGCCACAAATGGTTAGATCCACTTCGATAGTCAATTGTTGAATAAATTTTCATTGATATCAAAGGTTAGTAAGTGATCAAATATATGTCAAAGGTTAGTAATTGATTAAATATAAATGTGACCTTGGTATCACTTTAATAAATACAAAAGTGAAAAGTTAAGTGGAAACGGAGTTTAGGCAAAAGTGGAAATGAAAGTGGATTAAATATAAATATGAATTTAATAAATAACAAAAGTGGAAAAGTTAATTCGAAACGGAGTTTACGCAGAAGTGGAATGAAAGTGGATTAAATATAAATATGACTTTAATAAACAATAAAAGTTGAAAAGTTAGGTGAAAGTGGAGTTTACCTAAAAGAGGAGTAAATATGAAAGTGGAATAAAAAAAAAGGTAAAAGTGAAATTGGATTAAAGAAAAAAGTAAAAGTGAAAGTGGAGTTAAAGAAAAAGGGTAAAAGTGAAAGAGCACATGGTATTTGCAAACCATGGTGGTATTTACCTATGGTAAGGTAAAAAGTGAATTAAATCATGATAGTCCAAATCTATTAACCCAATTGAAAATGTGACTAAACGATCTAAAAGGCACAATGGTTCATTGACATTGTATTAATTAAAAATGGTATGATTAATATCTTATATTGAAAAGGCACATACTTGTAATGAAGAGATGCATTCATATATTGAAGAGGTGCAATTGTTCAGTTGTACATGACCATTGGAAGACTATATAAATGGAAATTCTTGTTGAAAGAGGGTGTGTCTCTGGGCTTCAAATCTAAAGATCAATAACAATGTAAGAGACCAAGAAAGTAAATGAAGATATGCAAATAAAGAAAAAGAAGATTATGAAGATTTGAATATTGAAGTACTTATCATAAAAAGGGAGGTTGGATGGTGTTAGGGCAAGTTAGAGCCTACAAAGGAGGTTATATCCTCCTTCCAATTGAATTTGGTAAACCAAGGTGTTGCAGCATCTTTTTGGTTATAGCTGAAGAAACTAGGGTTTTGGTTCTTCCTTCTAGTTGGTGCTAGTAAAATAGGGAATTGATGTTTCCTTTGAGTTGGAGCTAATAAATTAAATGTAATCTATATTAAAAAAAAGAAGAACATGTGTTTCTTTTGGGTTTTCCATGCTAAAATTTTGTGTACTGTACATTTCTATTTATCATTTGTTTTGATTTGATAAAATTAATAATGACGTGGTTTTAAATTGTGGAAAAAGGTTAATACTGATTCACACCCCCCCCCCACTCAATATCAAACAATATTCCAACACTTCTTTCTTTTCTTCTTTTCTCCTCATAAGACCTGTGACTTCTTGATATACTCAACTCTGTCTCCTTATCCATATTATTTTCTATTATGTCTAAACTTTTCATCAATTTGACATTGAAGTCATCTTGTTGTGCCTTGGCTCTCATAAGCCTTTTGTTATCATCCTTATAGCTCTAGACATCTTTCTATAGTCCTTTTATGGTTTCTACCAAGTTCATGCACTCCTCCTTGGATTATGTACCATCAACAGCCAAGTTGACATACAAATATTTGAATTCATCATCAGGACTGTAAGTCCTCTGCGCATCATCCATGGTTTAACCTTCTACACTAACTTTGTCCTCCTCTAATCGCTGATAATTCTGCAAAATGTGCAGAAAACAAGATTTTTTAGGTGAATTCATGAAACAACTCCATCAAAACTATGCACCATCTTGACATAATCATTCCTTCTCAATCCCATGTGCAAATTCATATCCCACACACACCAATGTGCGATGTCAATTTTCAACTTGTACATCGTGTATCAGTATTGCACATGCATCACAACTTTGTTATGTGTTGTCCCAAACCTTTACTATACACACCTATGCACCATTGTTTATTGCGCAGTTCCAGTGACGCATTCCACCATATCATAATATTATAGCACACATCTACACATTATTTCATAATGTGCACCATGGCCATGTTGAAATTCCAAATTCAACCACTTTCTAATCCGAATTTTGTCTTAAGTATAACTCAACTCATGCAAAATCCAGTGTTGAAACGAAAGCTCTGCAACTTCTTGTTGACCTCTGGCCCATACAAGTCCAGTGTTGAACCTATAGCTCTGATACCACTTTGTAATGTCCCCAGCCACCCCAGGTTGGCCCATGTCACACAACCTTAACTTATGTAGCTTCAAATCAACCAAACTGTAACATCACCGGCATACTATTGAGCAATGTTACTCTGATAGTTTCATTGCACGATTTCTTCTTTAAACACAATCTGCATAGTATCTCTTGAAGTAATGCGCTCAACTCAATCTTGATTCGTGCCACGCAACTTATAACAGTGGAAGCAACATTCTCTTTTTAATACAACCTTCAAGCAACAAAAACAACTCACTATATGTGTGCACCAACGTTTGATCACAAGGCATAATTGTGTGTCCATCCATCTTGGTGTCATGTGCCACTTATGATTTCACTGTGCGTGGGTTCTATTTCCTTAAATGCACACACGAGTTCCAGCCTCTTGATGCACATGGGATACAACCCTACACACCCAACCACTCAATCCTCTTCTTAATGACTCATAACCAAAATCACAAGGTTAAATCAACTGAAAAGACTGTCCACATTTGACATATCCATGCACAACTACAATTACAGGCTAAAAACATCATACTTACATGTGCAAGAAGCATCAAATAGAATAACAACAAATACTTATATGCAACAACATACAAGAATCAACCCATGTCCAACATAGTCAAATATGCACATAGTAAACAAGACAAGCACATAAGGAACACTTATCTTAAATGAAAGTGACCAACTGTGGCCTTGACTCAGACGTTTCTCCCATCCATCGACGTTGTTGCTCATAATCCTTCAAAAACAAGTCACCCTCAAGCTAGGGCTTAACTTCACCATGTCAAAAGGGTTCCTAGCGACAAGATATGGTCAAAAACTCAACAGAATTTCCCAATCCTAGGTGCTCATTGTTGCAACTAGCCTACAATCCCTCATTCCCCATGTACTTGTCGCACCCAAGTTTTCCCCTTATCTTCTCAATATTCCTTCAGTTTCCCCACTTCTCTTCATAGGGTTAACAACAACAGGCCAGATGGGAATTCTTCGAGCCTTATGACTAATACTCAGTGCACCAAGGAATAACTCTCAGCAAAACTATCGCCTGGAGAATATGCCCATGGGTATGACAACCACTCCACAACAACCAATCTCTCACCTAGAGAGATTTATCATGGTATGTCAACCTGACTCCTCGACAATAGAATTTTGGTTATAGCCCGACAACTCCTCGCAAGATTCTTTGAGCAGATAAGGTAATAATTAGATTTTCCATACAATTCAACCCCCTTTTGCTCATGAGCGCCTGCTACATCAATTCTCCCTCAATAATCGATAATCCCCCTTGCAATAATCTCATGTCATAATGCCAAAAATACACTAAGGCCAACAATATATATTTCATGCCTTCTGTTTGACGCTTGTCACCTTCAAAAGTAGCTTTAGCCACTTGGTGACTCGTTCCCTACCCTCAGGAACTTAGGATAAAATAATACATCTCACATTCCACTTTTCTAGAAATATTATTAAAATGTTCCCCAAGACTTATGACTCACCATCTTTTCCCTTTTTTCGATGGATTCATCCCCCCATCTCTTTTCATTTGATTCAGACTGTGCGCAGTGATGCAGTATTATATTAATAATAACGATTATAATTACATGGATAGGCGCACTGGCCTATCTACATCCAGGTTCACCAGCCTCATAATCGCATAGGATCTCTAGATTCAAAACATATATAGCCATATATACATATATATAACTCAATATTGCGCACTTCCAGGTCATTACCGTGCACTTACCCGAGTGCACACAACATGGTGCAATGTCCATGCTTACCCAGGTGCACGCAACACATAAAATGTGTGCACCCTGTCTTTGATAACACTTCTCTACGCACTGCTCAAATATGTGTAACACCAAAAATAGCTGCCAATGGCTCACCATCCTAAATGTACATTACATTTACACTTGGTTCCAATGGCTCACTAGCCTATATGTACAATTACAAAGGGTTATGGATCAGGGACATTACACAATCTTTGTATTCAACGAACCAAAAACATTTTCAAAATAAAATTACACTTGCATGCAATTGTCAAAGAAAAATTATCCAAATTCTCTATAAATAAAGTCTCCAAAGTGAAATTATGTGTTTTCCTTTTGATAATCCTCTATGTTCTCTCGATGGTTCCAATATATACATAACATCACCATCCCCTCAAACTAGCCAATGATTTTTAACCATTAACAACAACCCACTAAAAACTCTCTAATTCACCCTAATGTCCCTCTCCTCTGCCAAAATTAACCCTTATTCCACAATTGGAAGTCTCAAGTGCCTCTCAGGTCAACCCCTTCCCGTCAAAGGTACTCAATTTGGCACCAAACGAATTACCTTCTTCCACACTCATACTCTAAGGTTTCACGACACAATCTCAATTTCATTGGGCACATGCACCTTTGAATGCTAAATGCTCTC
>JASDQU010105579.1:7201-17567 GCA_032191745.1 Picea mariana
TGATTTCACATTTTGTGAATCTGGAGATGAGGCATCTCCACTCTCCAAGTCGTGATCCCCGAAACTCCGAAGTGGAGCTTATCTGAACTAACTCCTTCCCTTCTCGTGACCACCGGTGGTGACCATAGGCTATTCCAAAAAGGTGCTTCATATTTCACGAGTTTCCACACCATGCTCCCTTGACTCCAAGTCAGCAAAATTCGAATCGCTTTCCACTTGTCCTATGATTCGACAGTTCATATCTGATCTTGATTCAACAGCTCAGATCATATCGTGATTTCGCATATCGTGATTTCAATGTTCTTGTGGTTATGTTTATTCCCTCTCCATGTCACGATTCAAAAAACTCTGAAATGGAGCCAGATCAACGGTCCAGATCACACCTTGATCTGACGACTGTGATTAAATCACGATTTCGCATATTGCGACTTCGGTGGTTATGTTTCTTGCCTCTCCAAGCTGTGATAGGTGAAGCTCCGAGATGGAGCTCAGATCAATGGTGCATGTTCTTGGTGATCCGACAGTCCTGATCTTTTTATGATCTCGCATCTTGCTATTCCTTAGATGGAGGTTCTCATCACTCCAAGTCGCTGGAGCTAGATCAACGGTCCAGAACAAACCTCAATCTAACGGCTAAGATAGTTTCAACGGTCCAGAACAAACCTCAATCTAACGACTTAGATAGTTTCACGATTTCACATATCATGAATTCAAGAGGTTAGGGAACCCCGTTCCTTTGACTTTCCAGTAAGAAACATGATGATGTTTCACCCCGTATCCTACCTGAAGATGGATGGTCCTCCTTTTGGGATTTTGTGAGCCTGCTTCTCCTTGCACTTTAATGAATGTGCAGGTTCTCCCTGATCCAATGATGGTCAGAACTTATGCTCATATCTGACACCTGAGATCTGTCCTCCTCTTCTACACGTTCTTCTTTTCTATAATCAGATTTGACAGTCCTCCTTCTTTCAGGAATTAAAATGGGATCCAACGATCAGAAATATTGCTTCTCCTCCCGAGCTTACTTTGTTCCGCTTACTTTGATTTTTCCATCAATGATCTGGCAACAATCCTCTACACTATCTCTTCTGAGCTTATTTGAATCTTCTCTGCAACGTCTTCTCATAATGCCCATCTATTACATACTTTCTGTACTCATGCCATCTTCATTGTTGTACTTTCCATCAATGACAAGCAAATAAGCATGCATTGTCTGTTAAATATTTGCCAACAAAGCATTGAACCTTGGGTCTGCCCCTATTCCAACAACACCTATGAGATTGATCTACCAGATGATGTGGGCACATCGCCCATATTCAATGTTTCAGACCTGTACCCTTACAGGAAAGATGACATAGAGGGATCAGAAGATTAAGAGAAGATTCAGTGGGAGAAACAAATGCCTATAGCAGAAAGACCACAGATGGAGAAGATCGTTGATCAGAGGATTGGCAAAAAGACCAGGAGGAAGAGCTATTTCAAATATCTGGTCAAGTGGAAGGGAGACCCAATAGAAGATGTCAGTTGGGAAAATGAAGCTAACATCCAGAAGCATGGAAATTCGGTTCAGGAGCTCATGGACAGGAGTGCATGAATTTTTGTCAAGGGGAGTATGATGCAGGAGCATCGTTAGCAAGCATGTGGAGCAGGAGCACTCAACACCTGGGAATCTTTTCGCAATCTCAATGCTGGCAGTTACGACGAATATTTTGAGGCACGCCTAGACTCAGTGTCGGGAGATATTTTGAAGCAAGCTTAAACTCAGTGCCAGAAAATATTCTGAAGCATGCTTGAACGATTATGAGCGAAGTGGGAGTTTCCACTCCTGCTCTAGAATGCAATTGGACTAAGATAGCTGTTAGGTTAGGTTTTAGAGTAGAAACGTAGTCAGGGGGAACCCTAAGAACCCTCTGAGATAAATAGAGGTTTTGTATGCCCAAATGAGGCTACATGGAAGTTAGTAGGAGATTTCTGAGTTTGTAGTTGTTTTTTTATTGTAGCTGTAACCATTTTTATTTTGAACAAATACAATAGAGGAAAATTGATCCAATGTGTCTGGATGTTGTTATTGCTTACACATTTTATATTGTTGTTGTTTCTGTAAATGAATGTATGGAACTGTGAATGTTAGGATAAGTTTCAAGTATTTCTCTTCTATTGAAATCGGTGCAAGGCATGCATACAGAACATATGGAATGTGTTGACGATATATATTTGGGTTCTGAATATTAGGAGAGATAGAACGAAACTTCCACTTTGCAAGGAGTGCACAGTCATCCGCAATAATTCAAACCTTGCGTAATAGCCGGTTGCAAGGTGTGCACTGAGAAAAAGGATAATACCAGTGTGGCAAGAGGAACTTCTCATCTAGAAATCCTTTGGATCTGAGTTATTGAAATCCTTGAAACATAAGGAGTGAATAGGAAGTCGAAGTCTTCACAAGGCCAAGCTCAGGAGGGATAACACTTTTCATAACTATAGTCAAGTTCCAAGAGTGAGATCCACAGGAGGCGCAAAGGTTGAATCCATTGAAGACTTAGAAACATTTCTAAGTTAGAAGATATCAGAAGCTCGGGAGGAGGAGTGGTAGTGGTTTTTGGATCACAGTGCAAGAGATCAACAACCGTTTGATCAAAACAAGGTGCACGAGCTTTAATGCTTCGCACACATAGGATAGAGAACTCATCAAGGTTTGAGACTTGAGATTTCTCAAGCCCGAAGAGCTGGAAACCAGAAGTAAAATCTTGACCACTGATTAGTCGAAACAAATCTGAACCGTCAGATCACCCGAAGTGAGCCTCAAGTGTTGGATCATCCAAGCGAATCTGAGCCATTAGATATCGAGAGCTTGGGAGGGGGCAAGCTTGAGATTTGAGATTTCCTAAGTCCGAAACTCCTGAGATCCAAAGTGAATATATACTGTCAGATTAGTGAAGTGGATCTAAATCATCAAATCACTCAAAGTAAAGCTGAGACATCAGATCACTCGAAGAGAATTTGAGCTGTTGGAGCTCAGAAGGGACGTGGAACAGATTTTTGAGCTCCAAGCAAAGTCCTAAAGTGATTTATATCCGTCAGATCTAAGGGAGATGTGGAAAAGATCTATGCACTCTGGGTAAATACCTAAAGTAAACCTCAGTCGTTGATCTGAGGTGGACACACATCAATGGATTATAGCCTTCAGACAAAAGCATTAGAGAAAGGGTGAAGTTTGAGATTTAAAATCTATGAAGTCCGAAACCCGGAGGAGATATTGACTGTTGATCGAGAAGAGTGTCTCAGGAACATTGATCCAAGTTGAAAGGTCAAACACCTAAAGTGAAGGCATGACCATTGATTGTATAAGACAAGTGTTCACAGATTGTCAACTTTGGGAAATTGGAGTACAGAAGAAAGCAGGGTTGGAGATTTCAAAACCCTGAAGTCCATAGACCCATAGAGGTCAAAACCATTGATTGAAGGGGACAAGTGTCACTGGATATTCCACTCTAGAAGATTTCTCTGTAAAGGAAACCAAGGTTTGAGATTCGATAATTCTGAAGTCCAGAATTCCAAATCGACCAAAGTCTTCAATCGGGGAGAGGGATATCTATACCATTGATTCCAAGGAATAGATCTCATTCATCCATCTAGAAGCACTATCAATATCATGAGATCGACGGTCATATCACATTGTGAAGACATGAGTTGTGCGAACTTTAAAAATTCAAGGGCGGGCCGCAATCCATATCGTGGTTTCTCTAGGAAGACACGTGGAGGCTCAAGGAGAATTGTGGACCCAAAAGTAGTTTGACTTCAAAATACTTGTGGCCACACCCGCAATCGTGTGGGTATCACCCAAGGTCACATTGGAGGAGGGGATGAGAGAAAAGGTGATAACTACCGATACTCTGATATTTTCGCAGAGCGTGAAAGGGAAGATCACGAGTGTTGTGAAGCCTACACAGGGAGTTAAGGGGACCAGTGTTTGAAATAGAATGAGGCCAATAAGGTTTTCAAGGAGTCGCCTGACTCTGGAATCGAAGATCCTGACCAGGAGGTCATGCAACCCTTAGGAGAGAAGGGGGTTTGCACCAATAATGCTTCAATAAATCTCCTGTAGTATCCTAATAATCCCATGAAATATTTGATTTATGAAATATTCTAGGGTGTTATCCATCCTCTAATGGATTCAATCTTCTCTAGATATACTATCATACCTTCTTCTAAAATAATGTGCCCCAGAGAATGGATTTGTTCTTGGTAAAAAGAAAACTTACTAAGATTTCCATAAAGATGATGTTCCCTTAGTACTTGCAACACCAATATTAAGTTATGTTCATTATCCTCCTTGGACTTAGAATAAATAAGTATGTCATTGAAGAACACATCGAAAAAATTATCCAGATAATTTTTTAATATTCCATTCATTAAGAAAATAAATATAGTTGGTGCATTGGTTAGTTCAAATGGCACCACTACCAATTCATAATTTCCATACCTGGTTCTAAAGGTTGTCTCACTGATGTCTTCTTCCTTAATTTTTACCTGGTTGTATACCGATCTCAAGTCATAAATTTTGGGTAGAGGGTATATTTTCTTCACAATAGCTTTATTCACCTAACTAAATTCAATACACAACCTCAATGTTCCATAATTGTTTTTGACAAAGAGTATTGGTGCTCCCCACGGTGAAACACTTAAGCATATGTAACCTTTCTTCAACTATTCTTCCAATTGCATTTGTAATTCTTTTAATTTTGGATTACTCATTATGTAATGATTTTTTTATACTAGGGAAGCTCTTGGTACTCAATCAATAGAGAAATATGTCTCCCACTTGGGTGGGAATCCTGGTATTTCTTGGAACACATCTTCAAAATATTGAAATACTAATAAATCTTCAATGCTTGGCCATTATTTCTTTTCTGGCTCCTCCACATTATTTGCATACAATTGACATCCTTTCCTGAAACATCTCTTCATATATAAGGTTGAAATCTCCCTTATAGAAATGGGTATTGGAATTCCTTTCACAATGATCTATTTTCTTTCTTCATCAAGACATGTAATTGTCTTATTATGACAATCTAGGACAACATGATGCTTGTCTTTCAGTGCAATCATTTGCATAATATATTACCAAACATAAATTATCAACTGGGATTCCTAATTAGTAGAGTTGATGCACTATATGTGCTGATAACATATAGGTTCCTATGTCTGATGAGTATAGCTCAATTAAAAAAAATTAATGACATAACACTCTTTTTCACACTTTTCAAATAACATTCCCCACTCATTTCAAAATTCAGAAAACAAAACCTGCAAACAAAATCTTAACAATCATGCATCCAAAAGCTTTTTCTCAGATAATGCCTTGTCCATTTACAAGATCATGAAGTGGAAATATGGACTTTGACTTAGTTGTCTGTAGCTACTACTCTTAACAACAACTAACACTTTGTTTTAGAATATCCAAATGCTTCACACAACTTCAAACTTAGAAGAGAAAACTGATAATAAAACCTCTCAAGCAAACAATTAAGAAAAATGTTATTTCCTAGGTGAAAAATCTGTTCATTCCAGGCTTATCAAATTGAGAGATGAACTTAAGATCTTGTTCCCTGTAGCAACTGAAAACAATAATTAACAATCAACTTTAGCTACTCTTAAACATAAATCAATCCCAACTCTATTTTATTCAATAAAAAATTCTTTAGTATAGGAAGCAGCCAACATGACTGAGAGACTTCATTATGGGATATGAAGGTAAGAGATAAAGTCATATGGTTCCTATACCACTGAGAGCACCACACTTGCAAACTCAAAATAACACTCTCTTTGCTTAGCAATTCCACACATCAAATTCTTATCAATTAAATGTCATCATGTAGAAGTAGAAAATGAAACTATCTATTATGTCCAATATCTAATTACTCACACTGACTCAGAAGAAAATGATTCTATGCTGAAATTTAAAATGTATTTGAAATCATTGACAACACATACAATTGTTAAATGTTCACACTCACACAATTACACAGAAATCAAGCATTATAATTACAAATAAAATACAATGAATCTTACCTTGATTGGATCGGTGGGCCCTTTTCATACCAACAAGGAAACTTGTGAAAGACTTACAGAGACGAATATGTGATCATACACACGAAATCCATGAATTGCATCTTATCTCATTTCTTTAGAAAAATAGAGTACACTCAATAGTTTTCAAAAACTAATCCTACAACATAACTATTCTTCTCTTCAAGAACAAATCTTACACCATAATAATTCCTCTCTACTCATACCTATGAGGTCTTATTTATACATAAAATACATGGAGGAATGGATGAAACCGAATCCCCAAGATAAGAAAACAATTTTTACAATTTTAGGATAAATCCCAAAAATCTGTATTTTTTAACAATTTGGATAGATTCGAGTTATTCCCCCAACCATATCTCCCAAACCAATTATAATTTTGAACAAACCCCCTCATTATACTCAATTTGGCATATTATGGAAAAAACCCATGTATTAGAATTTCTAGATCTGACACCATATGCATGGAAATCGAGGCACAAGCTAGCCATTTGAGTTTTTTTTGCTAATTTTGGTAGAATCAGTCCCCCTGAGCTGGAGGACACATGTAAGATGGGTGAATTATGACTCACATGTCCTCATTAAAACATCGTTCTGGACACAACCCATGTGCCAAAAGTTCCTCTAGAAACATTAAAAAATTCCAAATTATGTCTAGTATCGGATTAGCATAGGCTGGTACCGAAATAGGTGGAGCCTTGGTACCAGAATAGACTGGGTATCAGATCATGTTTCTTAATATTAAAAGTGATTAGGATCATAAAAATTCAACCATTTTAATCAAAATAACTAAAGAAAATTAAACAAAACATGCCTTAATCATAAGTTACCTCCTATGCACATGAACAAGGTCATCAAGTGTATTTATGGAGGAAACAATCAATTAGATACACATAGCATAGGTAGAATATGCTCAGATAGAGGGAAATATAGGGCATTATAAGTGTCAAAACTGAGACTCAACATTCTCTCATGTTTAAGTCATTGCATGTCCTCATGCAACAATGATCTTCAAAATTTCACAGTTGATGGTACTCCTTACTTGATTAAGCATTCCTTGAACTTTCATCCTTCTTCAACTCCCAAGTTCTTATTAAACAATAATAAAATTCTTGGCTTATGATTCACATTCTTACTTTGGAAAATTAGTTATGGTGACAAAGTGGAGTCATGATTAATAGATTAGATATGTTAGTGATTTGACGTTAAGTCTTATCCAACCTGTTTTCGATCAAAATTAGGAGAAAGGGCTCAATGTGACTCTAATACGATTATAGGATAGTGGCCAAGAGTTTTCTAAATGAATTTGACTAATATGCCTCCTTGGATAGATTACCTTTAAAACAAAATTGATATAAGCATAGTTTAGATATCATTTGAAGAGAGGAACACATAAAGGAATACATCCCAAGATGATTAACTCGTTTCAGATCCAAGTTTTTAGAGTTGAAGCTCTTATTTCTTAGGTAAGGTGAATTAAACATACTGAGGGTCCCACTTCTCATGCAAACCTATTTTTTAAAGATAGAACTCTAAAGTGGATACTTGAAGGTTCATAAGAACATCATCCGAGAGATATAAAGGTCATCTTGTAGCCTTGATTTGATAGTGATTGGTTCAGAATGAGACCCAAGGGTTTTTTTTTAGTTTTAAGTGTGCCACTTTATGTTTTTCAACTTCCTTTACCCGACATAGCCCCACTGCCAACAAGCATGTTCAGTACCCCGATGGGTTTACCTTAGTACCATACAAACATGGCCCCACTGCGAGTAGGCCTGTTCAGTACCCCGATAGGTTTACTTGTACTTCCTAATACTTCCTTTTTATTATATTACTCAAAAGATTTAGAATAGTGTATACTGTTCATTGACAGTTTTAGAGTATAAGGAAGGCAGGTGGTATGAGAGTGTTTTAGATTTATTAGGCACATAATTAATTTTTTGCAATTATCCCAAGGGTGACATCATCCACATTCAACTTAAATATCAGCTATTCAATGTATAATGGAACATCTCGGATAATGACTAAGAGGTCCCTCTAGTTAATCCTATTAGGGTTCTCATGAAAGTTCAATGTGGTTTTGAAAGGGTAGTCTACCACATGAGATTTTCATCAATACCTCTCAAGAGAAACTTGTAAAGATAAACTTGGATAAGAACTTGTTGAATCCACTAGGTTAGTATTTGACATAATGGTGTTACCACTTTTCAATGGATATTTCAATTAGCAATCACTTATTCAAAATGATGAAGTAATAAGACAAGTGCACCCATTATCATATAGAGATAAACGTGAAAATATCTTCTTAAAGGAGAGCAAGGATAATTCATTCAAGGTTGAGTGTATAAATGTAGGAGGAAGATATGCATGAGAGTAAAAACAATTCAACACAAGACTTAAATAATCCTTGATAGAAAGAACATGAATATATTAGCCCATACCTCTAATTACCTGAAGTGAAAACAATGTTAAGCACATGAAAAATATCATATCACTTTGGCATTAGTACCAGATAAGTAATTGGTATCCGAACATGTTTCTGCAATACCGTAATAGATAGTACTGAAATAGGAAAGTACTGCAATAGAGAAGTACCAGAACAGAGAAAGGGGCATAAACAAAGTGACATGATGGATGATTTTTTCTCATTCATGATGACAACCACTTCACCAAAGAATTTTGTGATAATATACAAGGAGATGTATAAGAGGGCTTGCAAAATTTCACGGTAGGGAGCGTGCAATAATTGAGAGTAACCATATGTTTACTGCATACTTAGTCTAATTTCTTTAATAAAATGAAAAATGTTGAATTTATATGTCCTAGTACTTAAATTGAGCAACAAAACTTGAATATATGATTAGAGCTACCAACACCTTATTACCAGTACCGGATCACCTGAGTATCGGATGGACGCAGTGTTGTGTTTCAGTACTAGAATAGTACAGAGTTGTGGTTCAGTACCAGAATAGCACATACATCCTCCTTTGGTACCGGATGAGAACACATGTGACCATCAGTACCGGATGAGCATAGTACCAGATGAGCACAAGAATGTTGTTCAGTATCGGATGAATGCAGACTTTCTCTTTTGGTACCATATGAATGCAGAGGAAAACATCGTTTGCAGTACCGGATGAACGCAATTCTGCAGTACCGAAATAGAATGGTACCGGAATTCTGGAAATGACTATCAAATCCTAGCACTGAACATGTTGATTTGGCCTCGCCAAGGAAGTTGAAAAAGAATATGAAGGTTTTAGCAACCACTCCCCCATGCCTAAGGTTTTGCATGTTCTCATGCAAACAATGTGAGATGCTAAAAAAAGGCTACTCAGAGAGTTGTGAACATCTGCTAAAAACAAACCAATAGAACTAATTAAAACTGGATTTTTATTCATGCTTAAAAACAAAAAATTTAGGGGAAATGTCAAAATTTGAATTATTAGCTATGAATAAAATAGATTGGACTTCACATTCAGTTTTAACTGCTATTAAAAGATCACTTAATTGATCATCCTTGTGAAATAGCAGTCTTAAAATAGATAGGTAATGATAAAGCATGAATGCATCATTTTTAACAACTTAAGGAAATGGAAGAACTTTGAAGAAATAGGTCATGAAGCACTCCCTTAAGTGTTATATTTCATTGACAATGATGCCTTCTCTTCTTTTGAAACCCTTCCAGTATCATGTGTGCATTCAGAGGATGAAGAGACCCCCACAAAAGACCCGCACAACATTGATCTGGTACTTCTCTGTGCTATTTCGGAGGATGAAGAGATTCCCTTCTCATAAGATTCCAAACAAAATTATCATAACATTTAGAAAGAAATCTACTATAGGAATTAAAGATCTTAAACCGACTTCTTATTAGCTCTTGACATTCCCATTTATGAAAAGTAAGAAATATAGGTTGCATTGCAACATTTATTTGTTTATTTACCTATCCTACTCTAATTGAACAAAAGAAAATGCCCTTCAAGTATATGAATACTTCCAATGAAGCCATGTGTGTAACAGGGTTAAAAATATATCCATACTCGGGTTTAAGAGATAAATTTTAATGCATACTGGAGTATGAAGGACCAACCACTTTGATGATGAGATCAAGTAATAATAAAAAATAAAAGAGTGGTGTGACCTAATAACTAATTGAAACCATATTTCAATAGGATCAAGATATTCATGTTTCTCTTCTTTGTTTAGGTCACACTGAATGTCCTCCTCTACTATGTTATGTAGATTATTGTCTTTAAAATGATTGGTATTTGGAGTA
>JASDQU010105579.1:25971-42630 GCA_032191745.1 Picea mariana
TTGATAGTTCTGCAACTTAATGACTCATGCAAAAATTCCAAGAAGAAACTCCCTTTTCCCATCAAACCCCACATTGTTTGGATAGGAATCTCACATTTGTGGCTCTAGGAACTCCAACTTCCAAATGGAGTCTTCATTCTCTTCTGTACAAATGTACATTCAATATTCTTCTAAATTTATAAAAAATTGTGGGTATTCTTCCCCCATAGCTTCCTCGTGTTCCCATGTATCCTCTTCAGGAATGTAACAATGTAATATACCAAATATAGAAAGTATGCAAAATAGAAATAAAATTATAGAAATGGTAGAATAACAACAATACAAGCAGAACAATCACCACAATACCACTGAAATGATATAAGAATAACAATAGAAATAACACTTTGATTATGAAAGCAATGTTCACGAGCCTCTTCGAGGGGGAAACCTCTAGTTGAACATATCTCTATTACAATAATATCCAAGCTAGGGTTCTCATACCCTTGACTCCTATTTACACTAAATATGTCTATCAAAAGAAGCATCTAGAGGAAGATCCTTCTAGAAGAGGAAGCTTCTATTAGGTCTTCTTACATTTGACTTATTCTATTTTATTCCAAGGCTTTATTAATATTGACCTTTATTACATCCAAATATATTGTTATACCTATCTGCAGGTTAGGACCCTAACATGTCCTCCCCCTTAAAAAAAACCTTGTCCTCAAGGCTTCAGATGTTGAAATTACTGCAAAATGGTGGCTGGTTCCCAAGTGGCATCTGTTGGAGTTGTATCTTTCCACTGGAATAACACTTCCTTGATGGTTCTCTGACGCAGGCGACACTCACACTGGTCCAAAACTGCTTGTGGCTATAGCCAAATCGATCCTTCTTCAGCTAACTCAGGAAGGTTGGTTTGAATTTAGAACTTAGTTCCAATCACCTTCTTTAAGTATGAAACATGAAAAACAAGATGTAGCTTCGAATGACTGAGCAAAGCTAACTGATAGGCTACTTGTCCCACACGCTTGAGAATGGTATAAGGACCATAAATTTGGGTGCTAGCTTCTGACAATGCTCAGCCTTGAGGGAAGTTTTCTTGTAAGGTTACAGTCGAAGAAACACCTGATCCACTTCTGCAAATTGACGTTCAAAGTGACCTTGATCTGCTTGTTTCTTCATGCGATTTTGTGCCATTACCAAATTCTCTTTGTGGGTACAGCTAATATCCTCTCGAACTGTAACTGTTTGGTCAACCACCTGGTCCTTTGATACACCAGGTAAGTATGAGAGAACTGAAGGTGGATTTTGTCCATATACCACTGCAAAAGGAGTCATGCGTGTAGTTGTATGGTATGAAGTGTTGTACCACCATTCAACTAAGGGTAACCATTGAGCCCACTGATTTTGCTTTTTTGAGGCAGAACACCTCAAATATGTTTCCAAACACTTGTTGACAACTTCCGTTTGACCATTAGTCCAGGGATGATAAGTTGTTCTGAGATGCAATTGGGTGCATTGTAGCGTGATCAGTTCTTGCAAAAAATTGCTCGTGAAAGTTGGGTTGCGATCAGAAACAATAGAGTGCGGCATGCCATGAAGCTTGAAGACCCGATCCATGAAACTTTGAGCCATCGTGGATGTTGTAAATGGGTGTTGAAGAGCATAGAAATGAGAATACTTGGAAAGGCGATCAACAATCACCATGATGACTGATTTATTTCCCGATTTGGGTAAGCAGGTAATAAAATCCATAGAGACATCCTTCCAAGTAGTAGGTGGAATTGGAAACAGTTGTAGTCTACCTGGAGATTTGATCTTTTCACCCTTATTGTGTTGACACACATCACATTCAATGAAAAAATTAGGAATGTCCATACCATCCCATAAAAAATAATGTTTGACCGTGTCATAGGGTTTGGTGAACCTAGAGTGCCCTGATGTGGGTGTAGCATGAAGCTCAGAAAGTACCGTGGATTTAAGCTTTGATTGTTTACTTAAATATAAACAACCTTTATATCAAAGCTCATCATGTTTCCAAGAGTACCCTGGGGAAGCTGGAGCATTGGACTGCAATTGTTGGATTAGATGTGAACTTTTGGGATCTTGTAGCCATTCTTGGTGAACGTCTTGGAGCCAATCTGGTACAATGAAGGAAAGAGAAAAAAAGAATCCTTCATCTTCATATTTTTGGGAAAGTGCATCCGCAACCACATTGTCTTAGACTTTCTTGTAAATGATCTCATAATTATATCACAAGATCTTAGTTACCCATTTTTGTTGCTCCGGGGAGGAAATGCATTGTTCCAGAAAATACTTGAGGCTTTGATGGTCTATATTAATTTGGAAACGTTGCCCCAATAGATAAGGGAGCCATAGATCAATGACATGCATAATAGCCAACATTTCCTTTTCATAGATTGATTTGCCCAGATTTCTTTCAGATAGTTTCTCGCTGGTAAAGGCCAAAGGCCAACCCTTCTACATAAGGACAAGACCAATTCCTTTCCCTGAGGCATCACATTCCAACAAAAAGGTCTTTGTGAAATTAGGAAGGGCCAAGACTAGAGTGGTGCACATGGCCATATTCAAGGTTTGAAAAGCTTGAGTAGTGACTGGAGTCCAAGTTAAAGAGTTCTTTTTTAGGAGAGTAGTGAGAGGTGCTACGATCTTTCCATAATTCTTAATAAACTTGTGATAATACCCTGTTAAGCCCAAGAATCCACGCAAGATTTTGAGAGTCTTTGGGTAAGGCTAGTCTTTCATAGCTTCAATATTTTTTGGATCCACCCTGATGCCATCCTTGCCAACCAGATGACCCAAGTATTCTACTTTTGAGGTGCCAAAAGCACATTTAGACTATTTCAAGAAAAGTTTGTGCTGAGAGAGTAGATGGAGAACTCAATCCACATGAGCAAGATGGTCTGTCCAGGTTTTGATATAGATGAGGATATAATCAAAGAAAACTAAGACAAAATGATGGAGAAAAGGATGGAAGACATGATTCATGAGGCTTTTGAAGGTGGAGGAGGCATTACACAAGCCAAAGGGCATGACCAAAAACTCATAGTGGCCCTTATGCATTCTAAAGGTAGTCTTGGGAATGTATGCCTCTTTCATATGTATCTGGTGGTAGCTTGAATGAAGATCAAGTTTAGTAAAGAATTGGGCACCACTCAATTTATCCGGGAGGTCATCAATGACAGGAATGGGAAATTTGTCTTTAATGGTAATTTTGTTGAGGGCACGAAAGTCGGGACACATTAACCAAGAACCTTCTTTCTCTAGGACCATGACCACAGGATAAGAGTAGGGGCTCGTACTAGGGTGAATAATGCCTGCATTAAGGAGTTCCTGGACCATTTTCTCAATTTCATTTTTTTGGGAAAAGGGGTGACGATACAGATGGATATTGGGAGGAAGGCTTCCGGGTACAAGGGGAATGGAATGATCATGAACACCACGGGAAGGAGGGAGTCCTTGGGGAGTGGAAAAGACCACTTGATGTTTAGAAAGGATGGCTTGGAGGTCTTGCGAGACCGAGGGTGTCTCTGTTTCTTGTATGGCATGGAGTTGGGCAATAACACCAGAATGACCCTTTTTGAGCAGCTTTTCCATGCGATGGGAACTAATGATCTCAAGTGAACCAGCGGTGATTCCTTGGAACTTATATTGGTGGCCCTCTTGGTCGAATTTCTTGGTTGATTCCTTAAAATCTATGAGAATGGGGCCCAAAGTCCTTAGCGATTCTGCATCTAACACAATGTCACAACCGCCCATGTAGATAGAAAACATATGAGACTTCAGGTGGTAGTCACCAATTTGGGGACACATTTTCACAACGCCATCCACATTTCATGGAACCACCATTGGCAATCATGATTTGGAAATTATTGATGACATGGATGTAGCGATGAGTTTCTTGGGCAATGCGGTGATGAATAAAATTATGGGTGCTTCCACTATCAACCAGAATGATGACCTTCCGATGCTTGATGTAATCGATTAGCTTGAGGGTTTGGGGAGTGGAGAAACCAATGAGAGCATTGAGGGAAATGACCAGTTCTACTTCGGGAGGGTCGGAGGGAGGGGTTATGTCAATGGTTTCAGGTGACTCAAACACAAGGGGAGTTTCAACATCCTCTTCCAAAATATCCTCGTAGATGGCCATAAAAATATTTTGTTCCTTACACTTGTGGCCCGGGAAATATTTGTCATCACAATTATAACAAGGGCCTTTGAGTTGGCATTCAACCATTTCAGCCCTGGTCAATTTTTGGATCTTTAGTGGATCAAAGGGAGTAGTGGGATTTACTGGTTTAGGGAGAGGGATAAAGGAGGGTTTTCAGTTTTGAGAAGATACAACCTCTTGTGCTTATTTATCTCTTTTAGTACCCTCCACCCAACTTTGAGGCTGAGCCATGAGGACATGGGCCCAAATCTCATCCTTGAGGCCACTGATAAAACACTCTTGGAAAAAGGCATCAGACATGCCCTCTGTTCGAAAATCCAAGCACTCAAAGGAAGCTATAAAGTCTTCCACTGTTCCTGATTGTTTCAAATTTATCAAATGGCCCAAATGGTTGGTGTCAATGTCAAAGTGTTCATAAAGCTCTGCCGCAAATTGTGTCCAAAAAATATACCCTTGATGAGAAGTTTGTCTTCATTTCCACCATTGCGAACGTTCTTGATATAGATGGGGAACACCATACCAGAGTTTGGCCAAGTCATTTGTAATGTTGTATAAAGAGAAATAATGTTCCATTTGCATTACCCAACCAGTGGGGTCCGAGCCATCAAATTTTGTCACATCCACCCATGGAAGGCATAGGTCACGTTGAAAGTGATGGTGTTAAAAGTTATGGGAAAGAGAGGAATGTTCACCTTCAGTATGTGGAGGTGAGTTGGATGAAGGGTTATTTGTAGGGATACAAAGCTTGGTGTAGAGTGATGAAAAGACAGATTCAAACTGGGTGGTCAGGTCTTGTTTTATTTCCTCCATTGAAGACTGCATTGTTGTATTGATGGTGAAAACAATGGCACTGAGTTGTTTCACTTCTTGTTGGGTCTCAAGGAGACTATATTGCAAGGTATTGAAGTGAGATTCCAAGTCTTGGCTATGGGTATGGGCCATGAGGACGAGGGAACCAAAATGGGGTAGGTGGGGTCAAATTGTTTTCCGAAAAATGATATGTATGAATGTGATAATGGATAAGAGATGAATCCAATGGAATAGGTCTCAAAGAATGGTGAAAAAATTTCCATACTTTTTTTTTTTTTACACTTGCGGAGTTATACTCCAGTCTGAAGAATACGACAGTGATGAAATGCCCAAATGCTTAACCAGGAAGAAATTTGTAGTGATTTGGCAACCTGAACATAGTTGGGCAACAATAGATATTGTTTGTTTTAATTTGTTTATGCTTATGTCCCCAAGGGTTAGGTATTCAAGGGTTCTACAAACAAGGGTTTTCCCTATGCTATAGCTCTCTGATATACATGCGGGGTCCAACAATAGTAATCAGACCAATATCTCAGGGCATTAAATATGGAGGATAGACCGTACCCTTAGCCGCACTACCTGACTACCCAGGTACTAAAGAGTATCTTCCCGATTGTTGTTCTCAATGGAACTATAGCAGTCAAGCGATCGATCAGTTTATCTAAAGAGGGATTCAGGAAATCTAGGCTGATCTGTACATAGGTGTTGTCAGATGTGCTACCACTCGAAGGGATACCAACAAGGGTTACAAGGGTGGCCAACATAAGTGCACTTAAGTACCACTTGTATTTCCTGTGTGTATGAATCCCTCAACCATGGGTTTATGCGTGTACTGATAGATCTTTGTGGATTAAAGATGTCAGAATATGTCTCTACCCTGAAAAAAAAATTAACCCACACTTTTTGACGAAGAAAGTGCTATGATACCACTTGTAATATACTAGATATAAAAATTATGCAGAATAGAAATCAAATGCTAGAAATGGCAGAATAACAACAATATAACCAGAACAATCACCACAATAGCACTGAAATGATATAAGAATAACAACAGAAATAGCTCTTCGATTCTGAAAGCAATGTTCACGGGCCTCTTCGAGGGGGAAACCTCCAGTTGAGCAGAGCTCTATTACAATAATATCCAAGATAGGGTTCTCATACCCTCGATTCCTATTTATACTAAATATGTCTATCAAAAGAAGCATCTAGAGGAAGATTCTTCTAGAAGTGGAAGCTTCTATTAGGTCTTCTTACATTCGACTTATTCTATTTTATTTCAAGGCCTTATTAATATTGACCTTTATTACATCCGAATATATTGTTCTACCTATGTGCGGGTTAGAACCCTAACAAATAGGTCCATTGAACCTTCTCCAAGATGATGTCTTTGTTCCTAAGAACTTTGACTTTCCAATCCAGGATGCACATTAGTTCCACCCATAAATCACCTTTGTGCTCCACCTATATCACATTCTAATCAATCACATGATTAGGATTAGGTACATACTTTTTTAATAAATAAACATGGAACACATGATGAATTATAATGGATGCAGGTAATGATAGAATGTATGAAACTAGCCCTATATTTTCTAAGACCTCAAAATGCCCACAATATCTCCCTACCAACTTTGCGAAACTTCCCAATTTCAATGAGCTTATCTTGGCTTTAACTTTTAAAAACACATTTTCTCCCACTTTGAATTCTCTATGTGTTCTTCTTTTATCGACATATCTCTTTTTTCAATATTGTGCAACTTTCAAATTATTCTTGATCTTTTCCATATTTTCTTCCATTTCCCTTAACAATTATGGCCTAATCAAGACCCTGTCTACTGAGTTATCCCAACTTATTACTGTGTTTCATTTTCTTCAATATAATTCTTCGAATAGGCTGATCCTCAATTATTCTTGATACACATTATTGTAAGAAAAATAAACTAAATGGATATAGTCCTCCCACCTAGAATTTGTGTCCATTACATACATTCTCAACATATCTTCAATTATCCAATTAATCCTTTATGTATACCAATCTGACTCTAGGTGATATGTTATATTGGAATTCAAACTAGTCCATAATCCTTTCAATAACCTGTTCCAAAAATTGGAAGTGAACTTGGGATATTGGTATGACATTATTTCCTTAGGCACACCATGTAGCCTAGCAATTTCTCTCATACAAATTTATGCAATATTGGTTTCCTTATGATTTATTTTCATAGGAATGAAATGTGCAACCTTTGTAAGTTTTTCCACCACTACCATGATGGAATCATGTTTCCTTGTTTTCCTAGGCAATTTGGTAATGAAATATATAGTAAAATATTCAAATTTCCATGCAGGAATTGGAAATGGCTACAAAATTCCCACTGGATGTTTATACTTATCATTTCTCTTCTGACTTTCCATTCAACTGGCCAAATAATCAGTGACATCTTTTTTCATACAAGGAAAAAAATATTGGCATCTTAAAACTGTAACAGTTTTCTGGTATCCTAGATGTCCAGCATATGACACATCGTGCATCTACTTAAAAACCATATTTCTCAATTCTTGACAATTGGGAACATACAATATATTCCATAACAAGAGGATTCCATTCTCTTCTAGTTTGTAATCCTTATATTTGTGTTGAACGTTAATATGTTGTAATCTTTCTCTAACTTCCACATAATGTTGGTCTATTGTTACAACCTCTACAATTATAGATTTTAAATATGTTCTGTACATACTAATGGATTGTATCATACATTTTATTCTCCCTTCTTCCAAGTGCATCAACCACCTTGAGTCTCTTTTCCATTTATGTGCTTGATGTCAAGTTTATATTCACTAATAAATTCTAGCAATCTAGTTTATCTAACATTTAATGTTGGTTGTCCAAACAAGTATTTCACAGCACTATGGTCCATCCTCAATTCAAATTTCCTTCCCATAAGATAATGCCTCCACATCCTTAGGTCATGTACTATGGATTCCAACTCTAATTCATGTGCGACATAATTTATTTCATGTTCCTTCAATTTTCTGGACTCATCACAAATTACATGTCCATTTTTCATAAGGACTCCACCAAGCCCTTCCTTGCATGAATTTGTGCAAACAAATAAATCCTCATCTGGATCTACAACCTTTAAAATGAGTGCACTAGTTAGAAAATCCTTTAAGAACTAGAAATTTTCTTCACACTTAGCATTCCATTCAATCTTTACTCCTTTATTTTGCAACTATGTTATTGGGTGTGCAATTTTGGACAATGTTGCAATGAATCTCCTGTAATAACCAACTAGACCCATAAATGATATAACCTATGAAATGGTTTGCAGTGCTAGACAACCCTTGATTGTTTCAATATTTTTTGGATCTACTGTTATGCCATCTTCTGAAACAATGTCGCCGAAATAATGGATCTTATTTGATAAAAAGTGCATTTACTCAATTTGTCATACAATTGGTTCTCTCTCAATACTTATAGCACCATCCTTAAATGTTTCTCATGTTCATCCTCTATCTTTGAATATATGAGAATATCATCCAAGAACAATGAAAAACTTATCTAGGAAATATTTAAACACTCCATTCATCATAAACATAATTTTAGAAGGCACATTTGTCAATCCTAAAGGCACTTCAACAAATTCATAGTGTCCATACCTTGTCCAAAAGGTTGCTTTGCTAGTATCTTATTCTTTGATTCTCACTTGATGATAGCCTAAACTCAAGTCAATCTTGGAGAATATATTTTCTCCTTTTAGCTAATAAAAAAGTTCATCGATCCTTGGAAAAGGATATTTATTCTTGACTGTAACGTTGTTCAGTTTTCTGAAGTCAATACATAACCTCATCGTTCCATCTTTTTTCTTGACAAAAAGAACTGGGGTACCCCAAGGAGAAACACTTGGGTGTATGTAATCTTTCTTTAACAACTCTTCTAGCTTCATTTGTAACTCTTTTATTTATTGCATGGTCACTCTATAGGGAGTCTTGAATATTGAGGAAGCTCTAGGAATTAAGTCAATAGATAAATATGTATCCTTATTCAGTGGAAATCTTGAAATCTCCTCAAATACATCTTCATATTCTTTCAAGATTGTATAATGTTCAATACTTGGGTTCTTATCCTTCATTCTATATTCCATATGGGATGCACGTATCTAGAAACATTTTCTAAATATTATTTGTAGATGCAATCCTGAAATCTCTTGAACAAATATAGACCTTGGAATACCTTGTATTGTCCTTGAATTTCGTTCTTCATCAAGGCATGTAAAAACCTTGTTATAAAAATCTAAAACATCATGATGCTTTTCTACTCAATCCATACCAATCAAGCAATCATAAGACCCAAGTGGAATGATGTTCAAATATTCCTTGGTGTTAATTCCATTGATGTTTATAGGTCATGCTTTAACAAGCTCATTAATTCTTCTTTTGGTTCTAGTAGCTAGATTAACTAACCAGGAATTTTCATGATTACATTTCTTCAATTTGAATCTTTCAACTAGATTTGGACCTATATAGATATGACTAGATCCAGAATCAATCAAAATAACTATGGGTTGATTATCAATCTTACCTTCCACTTCAATCATGTGGGATTGATAGTCTTATTTTCTATTTTCCAAGGCTTCATAAATCATGGGCATGCTTCTTCCCACATCGTCTACTATATCCTCTTTCTTGATTCTATGTATAGTATTCATTTTATCTCCCCAGTGAGGAAAATATTTATACACATGATCTCCTTCACATCCCCAACACTTTGTGGCTTGTTGTATTGTCCTCTTTCCCAATGAATATATCATTTTATGATAACCTTGAGATGATTTCCCTTGCTTATGTGGTTGATAACTATTCCTAATGAAAGGTGGTTTGAATCATTTCTTCCTTTCATCCATATTTTTTTCCCTCTTCTCATCCCAAGCCTTTTGGAAATATTCCCTTCCTCTATTTTACTCATTCAAATACTTATAATTTCTTATGGATTCCTCTAAATTCTTGGGCTCATCAACTTGAATTTTATCCATGTAGAAGGATGGAAGTCCACTCAAGAACCTATGAGTTTTGACCTTCTTATCTCTGATGAAACTCACATGCCTGAGAAGTTCCAAGAATTTCCTTTTATATTCATCCATGGCCATGTTACCAAGTTTTATCCCAAAGAAATATTTCATATTGTTTTCATAATATTGCTATAACAAGTACTTCTACTAAAAACGTTTCTTGAATTTATTCCAATAAATTATCTTCCCATCAAGGTGCTTGACCTTCTTTAGCCAATCCCACCACACAAATTCCTTTCCTTTAAGGTGGTAGGATGAAATTGTGGCTTCTTCATTTGATGATTAATTATGTAACTAGACATATTTCCTTATCCCTAGAAACCATGTTTCTTCATATTCTTCTTTCATGTTCTCTCCATCAAATGATGGTGGCTTGATCTTCATCGGCTCCCCTTACAAGATATATAACCCATTTCTCATTCTCTAATGTCTAGTAGGAGGCACACTTTGACATATTAATCAACTTGTGTATGCATAATCTATATTGGTCAAGTTCCATAGGGACCGATGATGTTGATTCCTTCTAGCACTCCTTGATCTTCTATATCCTCCTTGACCATCCCTCCTGTAATCAGATATAGATACTTCCACTTTACTTGCACTAGCTTCCTGCTTTGTGCCTAAATATTTGTTGACTTTATTTTCTATCATATTAAGGATTTAAAGTATCTCCTCCCAATATTTCATGATCCTTTCATTATCATCTCTATAGCTCTGCACTTCTCTTTCTAGTCTTCTCATAGTTATAGGCTCTTGGTTGTCTCTTCTTTGATTAGATTTTGTCTCTGCATTACCCAATATTACATGTAGACCTATTATTTCTCCTTCATGGCTATAAGACCCTTGTGCATCATGCATATCTCTATTCCTCATATAATAACTAAAGTTTTCTTCCATGTACCTTTAATTCAACAAGAATGTGCATGCAATAATTCTTAGAATGATGCATATAGAAAAATATTTATTAATTATATTACAATCTATTCTTCTCATAAATTTATGAATAACACAATGCACCAAGTCCAAATATGATTACTTAAACACATTATTATCCAAAACATATCTCCAACGATTGTACTGGTGATTTTTTGGTAGCTACAGGAGGATATTTCCCTCTTAGATGACCTTTCTTAGATGCAGAGAAGATTCTGGAAGCAAGAGATCCATTGGAAAAATATTGAAATACCCTAGAAGAGAATTTGGCCCAGAAGAATAAATTAATAATGAAAAGACGCATGTCCAGAAAAGAATTTGGCCCAATCTAGTAGCTAGGAAGATTATAATTAGAGGACATCTTGGCTCATTTGTTCACTCACAGACACTCTCCCAGCTACACATGAGCAATGCATAAGTTTGGAGGAAGTGACGCAGTAGTTTCTACTATACATCTTATTCTTTTTTAGTCTTTTGGCATCTCTCTCTTGTGCACTACTCCTTGAGGAGGTGCGATACCTTTGTATGGTGTTGTTGTTTCAACTTTGGTGGTATTTCTAGTTGAGCTAGCACTTGTGGTAAGGTTTATCTTATTGGAATTTCTCTTTGAATGAAATCTATCTAAGTAAAGGTTAGTGTGATTTGGGGTGGCATATGGGAATGCCTATGGTTAGGTGACAATGATGTGACATTGTCTATGGTTAAACCAGAATACCAAAATTTCAACATGGGATCACAGTTAGTTACCTTCAAAATAGATTGACTGTTGTTAGGTTATGAAAAAGGTATCAATATATTCCTTTTTCCCACATTTCATGATATTATTTTGATTGACTTTTTGGTTATTTAGAAAAAAATAGAATAGAAAATAAGCAATATACCCTTTAGCGTTGATTGTTGGAGATTATATTACATAGATTCTGAATATGATTGGAATTGTCTGGTTTTATTGCAGGATTGGTTAAATATTGTATAGCAAGAGGAATCTTGAATATGCGCAAGCTATTGGAGGTTGAAGACTTTATGGCACAAAGCAGTTTTAAAGATAATTGAGTTACTCATTGTAATAGTAAAGCAATCCTGAGGATCTCTCGATCCTCAAGATAGCTTAATTTACCCAGATTATTGTAACATATAAGGGGTAAATAGATCTTGAAGAGGAGATATTTTTTTCACTCAAGAATAGAGGATATATAATTGCTATGTGTTAGCAGTTTTTGTAGAAATGTTGTACCAGCTATGAAATCAATAGAAGCCTCAAGTAGTTTTTCCATTTTTATATCTTGAGTTTTCAATAACAATGCTTCTAAGGACCGAGGGCACAGTCTGAAGGAGCTACTATTCGATCTGTAATTGTATCAACTCAAATTCTATCTTATCATTCAATTCTCTTTTATAGTAGTTAACAAACGCATAAGTGTGTTGATGATTTCATGTCAGTTGCAAGAAATAGATATGACCCAAAGTATTGAATGATTGTTTTTCCAATTCCCATTACTAATATTTGATGCGTGAAGGTTCCTCATAAGTTCACATTTGTTGTTCCTTTCATAAGTTTACATTTGTTGTTCCTTTCCGCTAGAATATAGCTATTGTTCCTTTCAATAGAAATATGATTGTCGTCTCTTTTTAGTTAGATTACAGTCTCTATTCCTTTCCATAGATGGAGTAATTCACCTTTTTCTTTTCAGCAATTTTGATTCATAATGATAGCATTTGATGCAAGTCTTTATCTAGATTCAATTATTTCTCTTAGAATGAATTCAATATATTAGCTAGCTCCTTTCCCTTTGCATAGATTTAGATTTCAATCCCTAGAATCTTTAATGAATGTTTGAGAAACTTGATTGTTGACAAACTCAGATCTATTTTCTCTACACGATTTTAGCATCTATAAGCCATCTGCATAGACTTTGCCGATATTCTTTGAGATAAAAGACGAATCCTCGGGTTGATAAATTAATGTTAAACAAAGGTTGTTTTTACACATGTTTAGAGCTCAACATTTTGGTGTTGTCGCCAGGGAAGCATGTCAAAGGTAGCATAGATTGTGCCTCTGGAGGATGAGGTATTGAAGACAGAAGGTAAGAACCTATGCAGGCAATAAGTAAGATTCTTATACCAGTGCCTACCTCTAGCTGACGCATTAAGAGGTTACACAGGTGTTTTTTTTCCTTTTTCCTTTTTCCTTCATTTTTGTTGTGTGAAGTGTGTATGACTAAGAAGAAAGATCTTGAAAAACCAAAACCTCCACCAAAAATTACCAAACCCCAGGGCTCGGTGCTCCTTGGAAGAATTACTTTCATAGACGACATCATTCGAAAAGAAAAATCTCAACCCTTGATTGGACATAGAAAAGGATCCACCTGAATTCCTTAGGCGACAGCTTCACCAACTACAACCCACGCTGAGATTCATAGAAAAACTGAAGGGACTGAGCTAAGTTTTCAGATCACAGATATTCTACCCCTCAACCCTTTAGGAGAGGTAAACTCTTGTAACCTAGAGGAAGGAGAAGGAGAAACTAGTGGGATAACTAAGACAGACCCACCACCCAATCCTGAATCTCCTGCAAAAGAAGAAGGCATACCTGAAACTCCAGACAGAGGGAGTGAAATCAGATCCCCTAGAAGATCGGATAACCAATCAATTCAAATAAAATATCTAGATCAAGAAATCACTAAAGATTTATGGCATATTTTTGATCAAATGGCACAAGCAAATCCACAACGTCCCCAGACTTCCACTTTGGAATATCCAATAGTTGATCCAATTGCCAATGCCCCCATGAAGGCTATTCCCCTACAAAACCTGCCAACCTTTCATGGATTAATCTTAGAAGATCCAGATGCATTCTTATTTGAATTTTATGTCCTATGTAGAGGATATGATTACACCTCTGAACCCCAAAAATTAAAATTGTTCCCCTCCACTTTGAAAGGAGAAGCTCTACGTTGGTTCATGGGATTAGGGGGAGGAACTATAAACTCATGGGATGAAATGAAACAAGCCTTCTTAACAAAATATCAAGATTATTGTATAACAAGAGACTTAAAATATGAAATCTTTCAAATGACTACAAAAGAAAATGAATCATTAGAAGAATATGTAGAGAGATTTCAATATAATTTACAAAGATCACCCTATGGCATGCTACCAAGGGAAGTACTTAAGGAAACTTTGATTAAAGGTATGAAAGATGAATGGGAAGAAACAATGAATTTAATGGGGAAAGGTGATATTTATCAAGAAACTTATGATGACATTGTCCTATTGTGCATCAGGTGCTCAAGAGGAAGTTCACAGACCAGATCAGGGATACGTACCCCCTTCAATAAAAATAAAAATATTACCAGCGGGGGTGTTACTTGAGCTGAAGTTGGTAATCTCTTAGAAAACTTTAAAAAAGACATTCTGAGCACTTTGGCTACACAATTGGATGTGTTGCAGGAAAAAAAAAATAGAAGTAGAACAAACGTTAGCCATATTTTGCCACAGGTGCAGAAGGAAACATGGCCCAAGGGATTGCCCTTTGGACGCAATTCGGGTTTGTGCTATCTGCTTCAAGGATCACGACACAGAACAATGCCCATCGCTTCTTGGACTGAAAGTTGTCTTTAGGGAAGCATAAGAAGAAACATAACCATTATATCTAATGGCTCAACATCGTCAATGGCATAATCGGCCCCCAAATACATTGCAGGACCCTTTCTCTTCCTTCCCCGGGCAGTATAACCAGCAAGCTCCTGGTAGCACATGTCAGGGTTAGCCATTTACTAATCAAAACTGGCAACCCCAACAATATCCATATGCAAATCCCACTTGGAAAAACCATCCCACTGCAATCCCTGCTTGGTAGAATCAACCAACTACAACCTTTACCTAGCCTAACTCACAATTTCCCACCTCATCTTGGAAAAAATCCAATAACAACATTTACCCTTCACAGTGGCCCAACATGACTGCCCAAAACCCAAATTGGAATCAGAATTGGCAGTACCCCGTAGGGATAAACAATCAACCCATGGGGATGGCCCCTCAAACTCAGCCTACATTACAAGCCCCACTTCAATTGTCCCAAAATCCACAATCCCAATTGTGCCCTCAACTACCAGCCCAACCTCACCCAAATCCAAATAACAAACCAACTCAACTCATCCAGATTATGGAAAATGGAGAAGGAGACATCAGCTCGGTAGGGTGCAGTGAACTATGATTAAGGTCGAGACGAATAATCTCCCTTGAAGAAAATGATGTTTTTCAAGGGCAAGAGAAACAACCAACAATAACACCTATGACTATGGAAATAACAGAAGAAATCAAGCAGGGGGGAGACACAATCGAATCACAAGATCCTGATAAGGGTACAACACCCTCCGCTCCATTCCCTAAAAGATTGATGATAGCAAAACTGATCGTATATCCCAACTTCGACCTTGTAGGGGAACTCAAGAATTTATATATCAAGATTCCACTCCTTCAAGCTCTTCAGGACATCCCCATCTATGCAAAAACAATCAAAGAGCTATGTGGGAGAAAACCCGTTAGAAAAATTAAAAATCCATCATCAACAGTCTGTGTGGTAGGAGCCTTAAATGATCTAATTTTAGGTAGACATGAACCAGTTCAATATGCAGATCTGAGGAATCCCATAGTAATAGTTCAGATCCAGGGCTTCTCTTTTCCCAATACACTAGCTGATTTGGGAGCAGCCATCAACATCTTGACTATGGAAACTTGCAATACCCTGGGTTTTAACTCCTTCGAACCCACAACAATAATGTTGCAGTTGGCAGATCGATCAGTAGTTTGACCAGTTGGCACATTACATGATATAGCCATCTCCGTCAACTCTTGGGAATATCCGGTGGACTTCCTCATCATCAATCCAAAAGGTGGACTTGAAGGGCATCCATTGATACTGGGAATGCCATGGATTGCAATAGCAGATGCATACAAAGGATGTCGAACAGGAAATATGACAATCACTAGAGGGGGTATCACGAAGAACCTCATTTCATATCCTCCTGCTAAACCTAGTCCAACTTTCGTATATCCACAATTGCCACCACCACGATACCCGGAGAGGGATTTACGAGCCCCTCTTATGCAGGAAGAATCCCTCAAACTTAAAAATCAGTTAGAGGATGACATAATCAGTGGGTTTATCAATAATCTCGCCACCATGAGCAACCCATCCTGCCAGATGCTCCAAGATGTTCTAGACTGTGAAGCATAGGGGGACCTGCTGGAAGATTTAATGGAACAACAAATTCCAATTACGGTCGTTCATAACAACAAACCTGTCGAGATCACACCCAGGAGGCCTCTAAACATCAATGCCAATTTAGATGAACAACAACAACAAAAGTTAATTCATGTCCTCTCCAAATACCAGCAAGCTTTTGCATGGGAATATTCTGATATGAAAGGTATTGATCCACAACTCTGTACACACCACATTTATGTTGAAAAAGAAGCCTGACCTATCTGCCAACCACAAAGAAGATTAAATCCTCACCTCAGGGATATCGTTAAAGAAGAATTACAAAAACTGTTGGACGTAAATTTTATATATCCCATCTCAGATAGTCGATGGGTTTCCCCACTAGTGATCATCCCAAAGAAAAATGGAAAATGGCGCATCTTTGTTTACTATAGGGAACTTAACAAAGCCACTCA
>JASDQU010105579.1:42767-58591 GCA_032191745.1 Picea mariana
TTTCATGAGCATTGTTATTTGTATAATGGATATGGTCACAAAGCTTTTGAATGTAAATATTATGAAAGGAGATATAATGGAAGATTTTATAACACCATGAGTTGTTGGAGATATGATCAAGTAGGACACATTGTTATTCACTGTAACACTATGAGATGCTACAGCTGTAGTGGATTTGGCCACAAATACCATGAGTGTTGGAACACAAGAAGAAAGTCCATCATGAGAACTTCAAATAACATGGCTAGAAGAAGGAATGAAGTAAGGAAGGGAGACATATTTGAAAAGATGGATTCTCAAAGCTCAAGTTCTAAGGAGCAGGGACATCTACAAAAGTGGGTGAAGAAGACAGAGCAACCAGAACGGAATGAAAGACTGAAGGGAAGCTCAAGTAAGTCATCTACTGAAGCATACGTGGGTGACAGTGTATCAATCATGTACATATGCAGGATGACCTTGTATAGGTCACATACATATGTGAGTTTTTGTGCAACAGACCGCGTATATGTGGTAAAGCCTTGAGAAAAAGGCTATGCACATGGATTGTAGCTTGATGTGATGGTATAACACTTTGTTGCAGGGTCTGACATTGTTTGTTGTAGGTTCTGACACTATTTGTTGTAGGGTTAAGTGTTCATCTATTGGATTATGTAAAATAAAATCTCGAGTGCATGAAACTAACCCATGAGTATGGATTGATGTTGATATGTTGGTGTACATGGTTGGTACATATTTGAGTTTCATTGATATATCTTATGATGTATTATTGGAAGCATATGTTGATATCATGGTGCATGCATTTTTCATGTGGATTGGGATACATATTGGTACATATGGTTAGTGAGTTGATGAGGTGATCATGTTGTACATCATTGTTGATCTATAGTTGATGCATGATTGGTACTTTTCTAGTACATTGGAAGATGAACCTACTAGTAGTTTGATTGGCACATGATTTATGGAGGATTTTGCATACATATATGGGATTCATCATTTTGTGGTATTGGTGCATGGTAATGTACATGTTTGGTACACTCATAGATGGAATATGGTTGTCATATTGGTAGATGCACGTGGTTGGCATATTGGTGGATGCACATGGTTTGCATATTGGTAGATTCACATGTTGGCATGTTGATAAAGGCATATGATTGATACATTCCATGGATGATATCTTTTGGCACATTCCATGATGTTGATGTACATAGGTTTTGTGCATGATGAGCACACATTTTGTATAGGATGTACTTGGTTGATATTTTTCTCATGATTCTTTATTTCATTGTTGACATATCTTTTGCTTCATGATTCTTGGTATGGCATGAGTTTGATGCATGAACAGGTCCAAGGATCGTTATATGGTAGCAAAATGTTCATCTTGCATAAAAGATAGGGGAGACATGCCCATNTTGTATAGGATGTACTTGGTTGATATTTTTCTCATGATTCTTTATTTCATTGTTGACATATCTTTTGCTTCATGATTCTTGGTATGGCATGAGTTTGATGCATGAACAGGTCCAAGGATCGTTATATGGTAGCACAATGTTCATCTTGCATAAAAGATAGGGGAGACATGCCCATAGGGGGAGTCACTCTTCTTCCCATGATTCTAGGAGGAGATATTTATCATATGCATACCTAGAAAATATCCCTATACTTGAAGAAAGAGCACGGGAGCATAATTTTAGGGGGAGCAATGGTCATAGGGGGAGTATGTTCGATGTATCTTCAGCATTACTTCAGAGTGATATCCCTTGTTCAAAAGGGGAGAGATTATTCATAGGAAGATCAAAGGAATTCAAACAGGGGGAGCATCCCCAAGGAGATTTCAAGCAAGGGGAGCAGCCCCAAGATGAGAATGACCCTTTGCCATTGATATCAAAGGGGGAGAGTTAATCACATTGATGTGATTGATGTTTATTGATGGGGAGAGATAGACACATTGACTATTGATGTAGAGCATGCCTTATCTACATGTTGACATAACTAATTGGTAATTGGTGTTGACATCAATGTTGGCATTGCCATCAATGCCAAAGGGGGAGATTGTTGGATCATGTTTTCATTGATGCCAATGGTTTGATTGATTGATGTCATTGATTGATGTCAGGTGATTGATTGATGTCAAAGGATTGATTGATTGATGATTGATGTAATATAATATGTATTTTCCTTGATGAGAATGCATAGATGAAGATGGATCAACGCGTTGTCATTGATATGATGAAGATGGATCAATGATTTGTCATTGATACATGATGAAGATGGATCGTTGTTGTTTCATTGGTATATGATGCAGTGTTGGAAAAATTTATAGATGACTCATTAATATCTTATCATGATTGATAAGGTGCACAAATGGATGAACTCCAAAGTGGTCACCTTATGGCGAAAGCCCTCATGGGAAGATGCTTTATGGACTGATTTATCCTATAATAATGGTTGGAGGACCCATGCTTGTATGTGGAATAATGAGATGAAGATCACGGAAATTGTTGGTGAAACTATCCTATATGGATAGTGCTAGTCATTCCATTTTCGGTGCTATGTGGAATGTCACATAACTCCTCATGGTTTGAGATTTATGGCCTTACGAAGATGAAGGACCCCCACATGAAGGATTGAAGCCCCCAAGGTCAAAGAAGTCAAAGTGACCTAAAAGAAGAAATCATTATTTAAATGATAAAGTAAAGTGACAAAGTCAAGGGGGATTATTTAAAAATAAAGAGAAGTGAAAAAATCAAGAAATGATAAAGCAAGGTGACAAAATCAAGAAAGAATATTTAAATGATAAAGTATTGGAGAACCTTCTATTTATGGAAAGTGGTTAACCCTAAAAATAAGGAAAATAGGTTAAGTGACCTAGAAATGGGTTAAGTGACCTAAAAGAAGAAATCATTATTTAAATGATAAAGTAAGGTGACAAATTCAATGTGGATTATTTAAATAATAAAGAGAAGTGAAAAAAAACATCAAGAAATGATAAAGTAAGATGAGAAAATCAAGAAGGAATATTTAAATGATAAAATATTGGATAAATTTCTATTTATGGAAAGTGGTTAACCCTAAAATAAGAAAAATAGGTTAAGTGACCTAGAAATGGGTTAAATGACCTAAAAATGGGTTAAGTGACCTAGAGTATGAAAGTATAATAAGATAGCAATGGTATCTTGTAGATCATCCTTTTTGTGGATCAATGGAGAGATTCTTCTGATAATATCTTTTGGAGTATTGATGGAGAGCTTCTTGTGAGAGATTCTTAAGAATTTTTGGTGTGGAACAATTGAGAATAGTGAATATATATAGGTGACTGAGGTAACCAAGGATATCCAAGCCAAATTTCAGAAGGAAGGTGAAGAAAAGAGGGTCGGAATAGAAGGGAGGATAAATTCTTTTGATGATCCTTTCTAAGGTGTTTCGGGTAAAAACATCATAACTTCTTCATAACAGATCCAAATTCAGTGAGACCAAATGCGTTCATTAGGGTACAGGCTATAGTATGTTCTGTAACAGTTTTAGGTCAATTCAATGAATATTTTGTGCAGGCCAGCTCTACAAGGTCTCTCTCTAGAATAATCTAGAATTCAACAAGGTATGCCATTTTTTCTATAACACCTTTTCTGAGAGGTTCCAAGTAGTTACACTTGGAGGAATTTCATAAAACAGAGTAAAGAACATTGTGTATCAGTTTAATATCTTTATCCATTACAGGTACAAAGTTGTTATTATTTCAAGTTGGGGTTGTTGACTAATCCAAAACTAGTCATGGTTGAGACAAGCAGTTGATGAGTTGGCACATACATGAGGTGTATAGTTGATGATGTTCTTACATATTGATGAGTCATTGTTGATGAGTATTTTAAACATGATTGGTATATAATTGGTACATGGTTGGATGCACTTGTTTATATTACAGGTTGATTACAGGTTGTTTGGCATAGGTTGGTGCATGGTTGATGCACTTGTTTATGTTGACATATTGATATCTATTGAGGATTGTTGCCTCATCTCAGTTGGTGCTGAGAATGTAAGTTGAGCCTTGCATATAGAGTTGGTTCTCTTGTAGAGTTGTACTCTATTCATTTTTTGTTGAAAAACCCTTGGATTGAAGTCCATAATAAAATAAAAAATTCTGCATACATCTTGTGTTCTTTGTGTTCCTTGTGGAGATGATTTGCTGATGATATGTTGTTGATATATGTTGCTAATATGTATTCACATATAACTGATTATAAATGAAAACAATGAGTAATGAGAAAATGTTGAATGTTGAGTAAGGAGTTTTTCTATAAGAGGGAAGTTTTGGGAAAAAGATCCCCACACTCATTCACCCCCCTCTAAGTGTGGTAGGTGTGTCTAAAACCCCTGCTCAACAATAATAAATGACTTTCGAGGCTTATCAGTGAAGAAAAAAGAGGTCTAGGGATATTTAATGTCACTTAGTTAGGAGATGTTTTGTTTTTAAAGTGACATTAAGTAAAAAGGACATAAACTGATTTTTAGACTAATAAGTTACTTAAACATTATTGAAAGTGAATTTTTATCTTTAAGTAAAAGGTAAAAGGGGAGTAAGGGTTATGTGGATTTGGTCAAAAAGGTGAAAGATATAGAAGGGGTTTGGAGAAGTATAAAGGAAGGGTAGAACTTCACCTTCCTCATTATTTTTTGGATTGATCTCTTTAGAGTTCTCTTGGAACCACAATTTGCATTAGGGTTTTGGAAAAACCCTTCCATTGTATTTTAGTTTTGGTGGTGCAATATCACCCTAGATAGACAAGGAGGAGGATCCATCCTGGATCTTCATTGGTGCTTCATATTTGGGTTTGTTTTTAGTTTGGGATTGTAGTGATTTTCTTGGAGAGTTTGTGGCACTTGGAGGGTCTGATACCATCTGTTGAGGAGGATGTGGCATGATTCAAGGTTTTTTTCTTGTATTGTGTGTTTTCCATTGATGTATTGCAGCCATGGTAAAAGACATTGGATTGTTGTATTCATATATTCATTGATAATAAAATTCTCTAGGATTCTCTTCTATTTCCTGTAATATGTTAGACAAAATGATTTTAGTGTAATGAATTCCAAGTATTTGTAGAAAAATGTTAACTAGGAACAACATAATTGCATTAAATTTTTAATATCCTAGCCTAGCCTAGCTAGGAATATTACTTTGGTATCAGAGCTAGTGATCTTTCCAACTTGAGGGGAAAAATTTATTTGTGGTAAATACTATATATGGTGAGTGTTTGATTTCATCTTGTGAAGAGGTCTATTTCATGTTGATGTGAGTAAATAATTGTTACTAGGGTTGAGATCTCCTTAGTTGGGGTGTATTCGGTTGCATGAGTCTATTTTTCTAATTTCACGAGATTGATTTCTGGATTGGAGGTCGAATTTTTGGCTATTGGCCAAATTCATTGTTGAGGGAACCAAACTCATGATTGATGGAGAGAATATTATTTTGGGAAGGAAAAAAATATAGTGTCTTGGTCAATTATTGTTGTAGGGGATGATTTTTACTGCCAAGGTCAAGATCACTTATCACTAGGCTATAAATCTTGTTGTTGGGATGGGTTCTTCATTGCTGAGGAATATTTTGAGAACAAACATGAGTTTTTGTGAATAAGACTGAGTTATTGTGAGTGGGTTGAGATCAGGCTATGGAGGAATGAGTTTGTAGAGAATAGGGTTGAGTTCCTTTGGGAGAGGTTTTATTTTCATTAAAGAGGGTCGTATTGTCCTGTGGGTGCATCCACTGATAAAAGGGGGGCCGAGATACTTCATTTATGCATCGATTATCAATTTTGAAGTTATCCCAAATATTTTTGGTTGAGTCTATTCTTACAAGGGGTTGAGATGAATGTTGTATAGGCTGATCTAATCATTTCTAGGTTGATTTTGAGAGTGGATGACCAAATCCTCTTGTTGGGTGATTTGCATATTTTACTGGGCCAAGTTCTATCCTTTTGTGGTTGAGTTGATTGTTGGGAGGGAGATTCTTCCCTTGTTGGATCGATCTTCTTGGTACTGAGGTGCCACTCTAATAGCAGGAGTTGTATTCCCTTCTTGAGAGGTCGTATATTACTTGCAGAGGTCGAGTTTCCTAAATAGGGAATGAGATCTTGTGTGGTTGGTCAAATTCCTTTACTAGAGGGCTGAGTTTTCTTCATTGAAATAAACTTCTTGTGGATGCATGAATTCCCCTTGTGACTGTGTTGAGTTTGGGGTCGATTTCTTGTGATTTGGAGGGTTGTCTCAATCAAAATTAAAACTTAGTCTCATAACCATTCAAAAACATATAATATCATCGAATACAAGTTTACTCAAAGATCCAAGTCCTTGAACTATTACTATGTAATGATTTACATTGGATAAGATATATACATTTTGTTGTGTTCTTGTGAATTTAATAATTGTGTGGACAATAATATTTTTTTATTGTTTAATCTGTAAGTGGTATACATTTATGCATGGTATAAAACCTTCATAATTCATTATGAAACCACATTGAAATTCAATCATCAAACCAAATTTATTAGCAACAATCATGGGTCTATAGTTGACTTGGGTATGTCCACAAAATGTTTGAAAAAATCCCTACATCATCAATAAACTTACAACAAAAATTACAACCTCTATTTCACCTTTATTACAACTGTGTTTTGAGCTAAATGATAGGATTTGATAGTGTATATGGGCATGATTGGATGAAATTCACAAACCAAACAAGTGTAGAGGACATAACAACAATTAGAGTAATAGATCAATAGTCAAAATGATGCCATTACAAGGGTAGCACGGTATTATTGTGAATGTTTTGAAAAAAAATATCTGACTTAGTGAAAAATCAACAATACATTCCATGGACAAGGGGATGAAGACAAATCTGGAATTCATGGAAAAAACTTGGAAAATTTTTCATAAAATCAAAAGGGAGTTAGTAGTATCTAAATACATTCCTTACTACCAAAATTATCTAGCATTAGGTGAGGAGATCTATGTCACTTTGTCCTTTCAAGACTATGACACCCTTAAGTATGGAAGCTAGCTCAAGGATTTGGATGAATATTTATTTTAAGGTATAGGGCATAAATTGAAGAGAGATGAGCATGAAGGATAGGCAGAGGATCACACACATAGCCATGTTGAGGATGTGTGTATAGATAAATACAAAACAAAAACCTATGATACACCATCAGAGCTACCCAATGAGTCCAATGACACTAGTGTATTGGATGTAAAGGATGAGGATACAATATCTTTTCCTACTTATGATGACTATGAGAAAATCTTCCAATCAACTGATGTTGAGGATCCAACATCTTTCCCTGTGTACGATTTGATGATGAGGATGTTTCAAGCATGGTAGCATATAACTGTGACAGGGATTCAACACCTCAACTTGTTTATGACATGTATGATGATGCCTACATGATTATTCTTGAATATGACAAAGGTTGGGAGATATGCAACAAAGGGGATGATTTGGTGGATGAGATAAAGTTAGAAAAATTGTATGAGGAGGATAGTCCACATTGCACGATATCATCTAGTGAGTCATTTGATCCTTTGTGTGATATCCCACACCATGTTGATGAAATAACATTACGTGATTTAGAGAACCAACTATTGAAGACCTTATGTGGAAAACCTAGTTGAAGGAGAGGAAAAATGGAATTATAGATGGAGTCACTAGGACCCAATTGCGCTTCATCAAAGAGACACTAGATAAGATGGAATTCATTTACTTGATGTTTCTCATGGATAGGGACCTTTCTATTAAGTTTGTTGAATACAAGGAAAGGGAGGTTGAGAAAATTTGTTACCAATTGAGTTTGGCATGCTCTTCATCATTGATAGCAGTAGAGACTCCATCATCTTTAGCAGCCATGACACATGAGGGAATGAGTGGCACTCATGATTCGAGGGAGGATCCTCTTGTGATGATATCGTGAGAGGAACATTTAGAGTTGCAGGTGTTTGTGGAGAGGTTTAACGCAGGGGGTTTCGACCATGTGCCTTCTTTTCATTGTCGAGATCATGAGATGATTCTATTGGAGATCCCACTCAAGGTTCAAGGCATATCTATGAAGAAGATATTTGAACACATTTTTTGTGGACCAGGACAAAAGGAAGTATATGCATCCATGGATTGGGTGAACAAGTATATGATAGACATGGGTATTCTCTGAGGAACATGTTCATGTGACATCAATAGAGTGATGGATGTAGGATCACCTACATAATACATGATGGTATAGGACAATTTAGTGATCGACAATAGTGTTCATGGGTATTCATTAGCACACGAGAGTGTGCAATGGAGTTTTAGGGTGTTTCTTCCAGGGAGACCTCCTAATGGAGTCTTTGAGCACACCATTGAGATACGGTTACCCGGGATAGTTGAGTGGATGGGAGTAGCATATCCATTAATGATAGATATTCATTGGCGATATCATCATATGAGGACCAGGGAGAAGGATATGCACATGTGTTATTCCAGAATTCATTATGATATCTTGGGGTTGACCAACGAAATAGTTATTTTCCAGTGTTGTAGGAAGTGGAAAAGGAATTTGTTTCTTTTATTTGATGCCCTCATTATATACAAAAAGACATGGGAGGTTCACTTGAGTCAGTTAGGTGATACAGGTGAAATTATGGCCATGAAATATTCCTTTCATTTGGGCTGGGGGATTGGTGCGTAGACTACACAGAAGGAGATATAGGTCCCAAGGGGTTAGTTCATTGAGGGTTCAACAACAGTCACTGGGAATGGTGGACTTCCAATTTGCTGGTGGGATCCTGGCATGCATTAGAGTGATAAACATCTTTAGATGATGAGGATGATCGACAAGGTTGCATTAGTGATTGGTCTACGTCACTGTGGGGATGATTTGAGAGGATTTGTTGAGCCTTGTGCTATATGGCAAGGTATATTTTCCCTCATGATACCCATGATAGATTCTATCCATAGATTGGTAGACTTTGACGTCACCAAGATGCATTGGCGAGACTCGATCCAGGATAGTGAGATTAGTCCTTTTAGGGATTTGAGCTTGGTGGTCTAGGAGAGGAGAGCGCATTGGGAGCATGGTGGTCAGATKCTTATGATGAGAGTGGCACACCATGTTGGMTCCTTTCTAGTGATAGCATGGGACCTTGGGATTTTATGGGTTAACAGTCTGGTAGTTGGTACTGATGGGAGAGATAACTGTTACTTTTAGGAGCCTATTCATATGGAGTAGTAGATCGGTTTCTTAAGTGGGATACTTTATGAAGGGTGGACCAAGTCTTCACATTATCTTATTTCTCTACTGATTGGTGGCCTTCAGAAGGCCCATGGTGTTATCGCATTGCAAGATAGTATTGTGGGTGGTAGGTGCTCTACATATTTCATATTGGTTTGGGACGCAGGGATCATCATTAGTTTTAGTTTGGTTTAGTTTTTTGTTCATATGGGCATGATGGCATTACTTGAGGACAAGTAATATTTGGGAAGGGAGGATTTGTCATGTCCCCATTTTTGTGTTCCCCTATTCAACAATCGAAAATGACTTTTGAGCCCTGTCAATGATTAAAAAGGAGGTCAAGGGTTATTTAATGTCACCTAGTTAGGAGATGTTATATTTTTAAAGTGACATTAAGTAAAAATGACATAAACTGACTTTTAGAATAATTAGTTACTTAAACATTAGTGAAAGTGACTTTTCATATTTAAGTAAAAGGTAAAATGGGAATAAGGGTTATGTGGATTTGGTCAAAAAGGGGAACGATCTAGAAGGGGCTTGGAGAAGTATAAAGGAAGGGTAGCACTTCGCCTTCCTCATTATGTTTTGGATTGATCTCTTTAGAGTGCTCTTGGAGCTAATGTTTTCATTAGGGTTTTGGAAAAACCTTTCCATTGTAGTTTAGTTTCGATGGTGCAATATCCACCCTAGTTATACAAGTAGAAGGATCCATCCCAGATCTTCATTGGAGCTTCATCTTGTGGGTTTTTTTCACTTTTGGGTTATAGTGATTTGCTTGGAGAGGTTGTGGAACTTGGATGGTGTGATCTCATCTGTTGAGGAGGCCATGACATGATTCCATGTTTTTGGCTTGTATTTTGTGTTTTCCATTGATGTATTGTAGTTTTCATAGTAGCCATTAGATTGTTGTATTCAGATCTTCATTCATAGTCAAATGCTCCATGATTCGCTTCTATTTCTTGCAATATGTTTGAAGAAATGTTTTTAGTGTAATGACTGCCAATTATTTGTAGAAAAATGATAACCAAGAACAACATAATTGCATTAAAGTTTTAATATCCCAATGTAGCCTAGCTGGGAATATTACAGTAGTTCTTAGAATATAATGGTTGTGAACATTGGTTCCAATAACCATGTATTTCAATGAGTTATAAACGACCATTAATAAGGATTCTTGTAAACAAAACTTAAAATTTCTCTATAATGAATTGTAGGAAATTAACATTTCTCACTATATGGAAAATATATTGAATAAAGGATAGTTAGGAATTATTTCCCAATTCAATACTATCCAAATTATGGACAATCCCCAAAAGAAATTCACCTTGTTTTGAAATTGATTTTGAATAAAAAAAAATAGGTATTTGAAACATTGAATGCATTACCTGCTTCACGTGGTAGGTATGATCATTATATAACTTTAATTCAATGTTACAAATTGCCTAATGTGTTTCCTTGTCAATATTTGCTTTCGCAAAAGAATGAAACTGAAAAGATAATTTAGGAAATCTTTTAGGAGAACATAATACACCCTAGTAATAACCCTTATTCTTCTTCAATCTTCATGGTATAAAAGAAAGAATTTTTTTTGGCACATGTTCCTCAACATTCATGCTCTTAATAAGACGATGGTCAAAGAAAAAATTCCTTTCCTAATCATTGATGGTCTCTTAGATGAACTTTGTGTTTCCTAGTTCTTCACTAAACTAAACCCTTTATCTAGGTATCACCAAATCTAGATGGAGGTATACATTTATAATAATACCTTCAACACACATGAAGGACATTATAAGTTTTTGGTGATGTCGTTTTTATTTTGCAATGCCCATCCACTTTTGAGACCCTCATAATCTAGATTTTTCAAGATTGTGTATGCAACTGTTTGTTTTACTTCTTTGACGATATTATGATTTAAAACAAAAAATGGTAAGAACATGTTGAGAATGTTGATCAATACCTACAACCACTCCAGAATAAACACTTTTTCCTTAAAATTTCCAAGAATTTTGGCAGTTATGAAGTGGAATACTTTGTTTCCATAGTTAGTAGGATAAGGGTGGAAGTTAATCTAATGAAAATTAATGTTATATTATATTTTCCACACCCTAAGACTCTAAAAATAACATGTAGTTTATTAGGACTTGTTGTCTACTACTAGAGGTCTGTGTAGAATTATGAGTGAATTGCACCTCCATTTTCCACTTTTCTCTAGAAGAATTCATGTATGTGGAGTTATGGGCTCTATTTATCAATTGGTATATTATACTACATGAACACATATTCTCATCATTCCATCCATGCCTCAATCATACAATTTTCCTGAGAGTAATTTCAATCTCAAGGCTATCTAAACTAGGATTCTTCATTTTAAAACACATAACCATTGTGATTCTTGCACATGTTGGAGAAAATAAATAACATCATCCAAATATCATGGTGCACCCTGGACTAGAAAATTGTTAGCATCCAAAGATTCTCCCTTTCCTTGTTTTCTTTCTCCATTGTAAATTATTGACAAGTGTTTTGGTCTAACATGTACTTTTATAGGTCTGATAAATAACTGAAATTAATATTCTTAGAATAACGTTAATCATCTTCTTAAACTCCCCACTAGAATTGGTTAGTTCACAATGTACTCCATCATCCTCAAGTGCTTTTCGTTGGTATTTATATAGACAAATACCAATGATAACGTATCCACATATTCATTAACTTTTTAAACTATTCTCTAAAATGTATTGGATTGTAATTTAGAAATGTCTAAATTTTTTATCATTTGGGATGGGATGAACTGACATATTTTTTTACTAGAATTGGTAAACATAAGAGCATTCAATGAGCACATGAGAGATATTTTCATCATCTTCCTTGCAAGTAATGCATATACTAGGCCCTTGTTTTTCTCATTTCTATATGTTATTCCAAGTTAGCACTTTGTTGTTTAATGCTAACCACACAACTCTTTTTGTTTTCTTTACAGCCTCAACATTCCATGGCTTTTTCCACCTCTAGGCGCTTATCAGTACCCTAGAAAAATTTTCCTTGATCAACTAATTTGGCTTAATAATATCCTAGGGTTTGATTTATTAACCATACAACTATGTCTTGTTTGCAATCAATTTTGTCATGGATTCTTTGTGGTTTCTGTATATAGGAATTCAAAATGATCCCCCCTCCCCTCCTCTTCTACTAGGCCTAAAGAATCATTCTTTCTCCACCCTTGATGACAAATATTATTAAATGCCTAATCATGTTCCTAATTGAGTGTGTTAATGCCTTTATCCTTCAAATTTTCTATATGCCTCTCATGTAATGTAAATTATTTTTTATACATGATGGATGTATCCACTCCAACTTCACTTGTTCTCCATTGCCTACCTTCCAAGCTAACCACCCACCTTTTAAAGGGAAGGATTGAACTAAATATTTCTAGTTGTCAAACACATCACTTTTATATTTCCTTTGACTCATTATCCAATCAATAATAAAACTAGGGATAATATATTATTTCACTATTCTATCCTTATGTAGATTTTCCTATGATATGACTTTCCACAAACATTTAACTAGAAAAGTGTTTCCAAAATAATGAATATTTTTCAACCCCCACCCTCCTTCATCTTTTCGTTGAGCTATAATCTTTCATTTAACAAGTGGAATCTCTTCATTTTGTGTTTTCCAATCCAAAAGAATCTAAAAAACTTTCTCCTTATTTTCTCTAGAACTCCCTTTTGGAATATAGGCTAATGTATGTCAATAAAATGAAGAGTTGAGTTGATTTGGTTATATTCTATATCTTGCAAATACAAAATCTTATCCAATACACTGACACCTTCTTCTTCTCATATTTCACCTATGTTTCCCACTCATGCTCCAAAATGATTGTTGTATTAAACTCTCTTGTTGACTCATGTAATATACCATATATAAAAAGTATGCAGAACGGAAATAAAATGCTAGAAATGACAGAATAACAACAATATAACCAAAACAATCACCACAATAACACTGAAATGATATGAGAATAACAATAGAAATAAAACTTTGATTCTGAGAGAAATGTTCACAGGCCTCTTCGAGGGGGAAACCTCCAGTCGAGAAGATCTCTATTACAATAATATCCAATCTAGGGTTCTCATACCCTTGACTCCTATTTATACTAAATATGTCTATCAAAAGAAGCATCTAGAGGAAGATCTTTCTAGAAGCGGAAGCTTCTATTAGGTCTTCTTACATTCGACTTATTCTATTTTATTTCAAGGCCTTATTAATATTGACCTTTATTACATCCGAATATATTGTTCTACCTATGTGCGGGTTAGGAACCTAACATGTCCTCCCCCTTAAAAACAACCTTGTCCTCAAGGCTTGAGATGTGGAAATTGTTGCAGAATGGTAGCTGGTTCCAAAGTGGCATCTGTTGGAGTTGTATCTTTCCACTGGACTAACACTTCCTTGATAGTTCTCTGATGCAGGCGATGCTCACACTGGTCCAAAACTACTTGTGGTTGTAGCCAAATGGATCCTTCTTTGGCTAACTCAGGAAGGTTGGTTTGAATTTGGCACTTAGTTCCAATCAACTTCTTTAAGCATGAAACTTGAAAAACATGATGTAGCTTCGAATGACTAGGCAAAGCTAACTAACAGGCCACCTGTCCCACATGCTTGAGAATGGTATAAGGACCATAAAATTTAGGTGTTAGCTTCTAACAAGGCTCAACCTTGAGGTAACTTCTCTTGTAAGGTTGCAGTCGAAGAAACACCTGATCCCCTTCTACAAATTGATGTTCAGAGAGACCTTGATCTGCTTGTTGCTTCATGCAATTCTGTGCCATGACCAAATTCTCTTTGAGGGTACGAAGAATATCCTCTCGAACTGTAAGTGTTTGGTCAACTACCTAGACCTTCGAGACACCAGATAAGTATGAGAGAACTGAAGGTGGATTCTGTCCATATACCGCTTCAAAAGGAGTCATGCGTGTAGTTGTATGGTATGAAGTGTTGTACCACCATTCAGCTAGGGGTAACCATTGAGCCCACTGATTTTTCTTTTCTGAGGAAAAACACCTCAAATATGTTTCCAAAAACTTGTTGAAAACTTCTGTTTGACCATTAGTCCGGGGATGATAATCTATGTTGAGATGCAATTCGGTGCCTTGTAGCTTGAACAGTTCTTGCCAAAAATTGCTTGTGAAAGTTAGGTCACTATCAGAAACAATAGAGTGCGACATGCCATGAATCTNACACTTGTTGAAAACTTCTGTTTGACCATTAGTCCGGGGATGATAAGCTATGTTGAGATGCAATTCGGTGCCTTGTATCTTGAACAGTTCTTGCCAAAAATTGCTTGTGAAAGTTAGGTCACTATCAGAAACAATAGAGTGCGACATGCCATGAATCTTGAAGACCTGATCTGTTAATCCCTAATATTGGCTCATTACCCCTTAATTGGGGCATATTATATTAGTAATGTTATTTTATTTATGTCGGCTTTAGGACATTAGTTGTAATTATACCTCCTAGTCTCCTATATATACCAAGGAGACATTTTCATTTTGAATCATCTTGTACTTGAACATTTAAGTGGGGTAAAAGTAGGTTTCCCCCTCGATGAGGCTTATTATCTGAAATTGTCTCTTTTTCAAGGCATTGAGTACTTTTCCTGAGGTTTTTCTATGCTATATTGATGTTTGGTTCTTAACATATGGTATCATAGCTCAAGGTCTTGGGGTTTTGTTGCTACATCTGAGATACCATGGAATTTTTGCTATAAATTTTTTTCTACAATGTTTTAGAAGGAACGTCTTGGAAGATATTTATCATATAGATCAAGGTACGTTGGGTTCAAAATTTATCTCCTGAGGCCTTATACTTTTGGAGATACAACCTATACAAGATAGGGTTCTGGAATCATTCTAAAATGAGTCATTGCGGAATTTTCTCTCTACAAACTTTTCTGTAATGTTTCAGACTCTGAAATCTAGATCCCATTTACAAAAATTAGTAAGGTATCTATGGTAAAAAGTTCAGCTTCTGGGTCATCTTAAATTTGTAGATACACCTTGTGTAAGATAGGGTATCGGACTAGTCCTATTGACTAGTCTCAAGAAGGTGTTCCAGGTAAAACAATCATAACTTCTTGCTAGAGTATCCAAATTGAGTGGGACTGGTTGCATTGGATCATGGATAGTCTTTAGTATTTTGGGTGAGATTTTCAAAATTTTATATCAATTATTTTGTGCGGGGCATGCTATACAAGTGATATCTCCTGGAAAGGCCAAAAATCGACAAGTTGTGAGGAAGTTACCGTAAATTCCACTTGGCACATCCAATTTTGATCAGACCTGTGGCATTGCAGAGAAGAAATATCAGAGAACTACCTAAAATAATGTTTCATACCTAGAAGGGCCGAAACGTGGGAGATAGAATAGAATAAATATTGTCTAGCAGAACCGCCTCAAAATCAAGATTCAGAAGTGATATTTGGCCAACATGCCACCAAAAAAGGGACCTTCTAAACCAAATAAGCCTCTAGAAAATCCTAATTGGACTCTTGATGAAGATGAAGAAATG